>JAAAIY010000149.1:0-32273 GCA_016098105.1 Actinomortierella wolfii
TTTCATGAAGGTCGTCATGGTCGCCTTTGACAACAACCAGCCCACCAAGACTACCAGCATCGAATCTTCTCCTTCGCCCTCGCCCTCGCCTTCGCCTCGCATGCGTACAAAGAAGCGCACCGTCCAGCAGTCTGTTCGCACTTCGCCGTACCCTCTTGCATCGAAGCCTGCCATGTACACACAACAGCAGCAAGCTCAACAGCAGCAGCAGCCTTCGCCTCCTCTGACCGCTCAGTCGTCGCCTGTGGCGCCTCTGATGTCGGATACCGAGTCGGATGCTCACTCTTCGCCATTGTTCACACCCGAGTCGTCGCCTGTGCCAATGTCATTCTCGGCCTCATCGCCACAAAAGTCGTTCGGTCTCTTCCCACCTCAATCCTCATATGGTCTTCTGCCATCACTGAGCAGCCCCATGCAGAGCCCACGCCTGTCGCATGCCAAGATGATGCCCAATGGATACCCCACCGTCCTGGCTACGCCTGAGCTCGCACCCTTCCGCCCTCCTCAGCAGGTCACACTGCCTCCAATCTCGACCATCATGAGGTCTCTCTTCATCTAATCGAGTTGAGGAACGGACGATACACAAAGGGGGGTGAGGAGAAAAGTAATCTTTTCCCCTTCCTTTCAACTTCATTGTCGAGAGAATCATCGTGCTGGTGATAAGGACACAACCCACAACCCAATATTCCCCCTCACATGGCCAGCCATGGATCTCTTTACAACTCTTGCTACCCTTTTCTGTACATATAACGCCCCCTTTTTCTTTTTTACTTATTGCTGTTTGCTACTTTTACTTGTATTGCTGCTGTACATTACTTTTCCCCTTTGCCAACAATAGTCTTGCGACAACTAGTCATTCTCCCCCAAAGATTCCTCTTGCTATAATAGTTAACGATAAAATTGAGACACTCATGTGTTCTTTGTCATTATCAAAAGCATCTGAAAGTCAGACTGTGCATATATGTTGATGTTGTGTATGTCCAAAGTTGTATGTTGTGTTTGGAAAGGGAAGTCCGAGGTTTGGTCGAACTGTGGATAAGAAACCATGAAAGGTACAAAAGAAACTGAAATGGAAAAAGGGCGTTGTGAGAGCCAATCGGTGCAATGCACATGGGAAATTGGCATGGATTAACAAGGTGGTACCCCAAAATGGGCAACAGACTACTTTTTGCGGGGTACACACGTTCACGGATTTGATAAACAGCACATGGAGTTGGACCTGTTGTGTGATATGGGAAGACCCCCCCCAGAAATGCAGCTGCATCTTTTCTTTTGTCCCTTTCTCTCTTTCTCTCTCTTCCTCCTCTTTCTTCCTCTCTCTCACCCACGTCCCAGCAGGATCAGTTCGTCATTGGACATGATCACAATCACAAGTAAACAAATGGAAGAGAAGGAGGGTGATAAAAAGAGGAAGGAAAAAAAATAGTGGGTCCGACTGGATCACTCCTTACTCTTTGGTGATGGATTGTTACTCACCGTCCGCTTTCCTTCTCCTCCACGTTCCATTGATAGACTGCGGTATAATATCACCATTGTTTTAACTTGTTTAGTGAATAGCTGTAATATCCATGTTTTGTAATATTGGGTCAACTGCCCATTTTCCTCTTATTTGTCCTTTATCTTTGTATTTTTTTGGGTACATTTCGTCAACATGGGTTTTTTCTCTCTTTCTCTCACCCCGCAAAAAAAAATCATGAAAAAATCTGTTACTTTCACACACTAAGTGTGTGAATGTGGGGAAAACAAGGATAACTCTGTTTTGGGCGATTTTACTTTTTGTTGGCCGTTGTTGATGAGAACTTTTTGATTTAAACTCTAAATGCCCCGCATCTTGTGAACGCAAGTTTTAGGATGCCCGTCACTTCGGAAGCCCCACTTTTTTAGGACTCTGTTCCACTCTCCAGGGAACGAAAACACTAAGGAAAGAGATTCCGAGTGGGGCTCGTGGGGGGAGGGAGAGGGGGAAGGGGAAAGAGACAGTGAGCAACAAGACAGGAGGAGGGGGGAAATGTAAAATGGATAAATCCTGCGACTTTCTTCTTTCCTGCTGAGTAAGATGGCTTCTATGGGCGCGAGATCAGAGAGCGGGAGAGCAACATTGTTCAAGCAGTAGGAGGAGAGAATCGGGAAGACAGGCTTTGTTTCTTTCCGTTCCTTCGAAAGAAGCCTTCGATCTGCCTGCATCTTTTACATCTAGTCTAGTGACACATCATTCGTGGTAATATTTTTTTGTATGGGATTTAAGCAGGTTTTTTTTGTTGTTGTTTATTGGGATATCTCGTCTCATAAGGGACTACTCGCACATTGGCTACTTTCTTGGTGCGAACTTGTCCCCCAATTGCTTATGAAAGGTATACACTCTCAGAACAACCACAACACACACACTTGTTCAACACACTACAATACTTAGTCATCGCGAGCACGCTTTTCGGCAGCCTCCTCCTGTTGGCGCAATTGACGCAGGCGCTGCTTCTTGATGGAAGTGTTGACATAGGTACCAAAGCAGAACGCCACCAGGTTGAAGAAGGGTACCCAGACGTTGGGTGGCAAGAACTTTTGGGCAAACAGCATCGACAATGGTGAAATCATCCACGAAGTCTTCATCATTGGTAGATAACCCGTCTTGAAAGCCTGCACGATCTGCTGTTTGGTCCTTGCTCCAGCAAACAATGCCATGGCAATAATATATGCTATGTTTTGTGACAAGAGAGTGACATTTGTCAATGGAAATGTGTGTTAGACCTGTGTAGATCCAGTTTGTTCCATTTTTTTTCATTCCAAGAGTGGTATAGTGTCGCCCTATGCAAAATCCAAGAACATGAAAAAAAATCATACTGGCGTTCTGAATGGGCGAGGTGATGAGCTGGGTGCTCATAATCTGTGCAAACTTCCACTTGGCACCCTGTTTGCCGAGGAAGCGAGCAGTAACTTGCAAAAAGAGTGTGTGAGCGAGAGGTCCGCTGACCAGAAGACCTAGATGGCAAAGATAAGATGATGGTTATTATTAGCGTTGTTGTCAGAACACAGAGGGTACATCATGCACTTTTCTTTGAACCCCAAATCAAGAGAAAGGGGGAAAAGAAGTTATTTAGGCACGTTATCTGTGCTTTGTATTATTATTATTATCATTCGTCTCCACAACCACATCAAAAAAGTCAACCTACCGTAGAGAGCCATCTGAACCACACGCTTATTGATGCCAAGGATAAAATCGTTAGGGTTCTTGCTCTTGGGCATGCCCGACAGCTTTGTGGCAGTGATCTCTTGCAAGGCTGCCAGAGTGCCTGAGGTGATAGCCTTGGTGCGCAGAGGGTGAGCGGCCAACTCTGTCAAGTAGGCCTGCAGAAGAGTCGAAGCAAGGTTTCCACCCTGAGGAGAAGCTGTAACTGCAGTCATTGTTTCTTATTGAATGAATTTGGTCCGCGCTGAGGAAGTAAAAGGCGAATGAGAGATGAACGATTGAATGGAATGAAGAATGGGGAGGTGAAGGAGGCGCTGGGTAAGGAAAGAAAAGGTTGCAAAACGGCTCAAGCGGGCATCTTCATATTGAGTTCCGCCTTGAAAAAAGTGGATAGTCAATCTGCCACTGAACTGCCCGCATAACGCTACATTTTTTTTTCATGTCCTCTATCAGTTGTCCAATTTCGTCCTTTTTCTCCTTCCCTGGTCGGATATCACTTGCAATTATCTCTCTCTAGCACAAAGTACCAACTTCACCGCTGTTAGGGCAAGGCACAATAGATGTCTCTCCTATGTTGGTATTGTGCGATCATTGAAAACTCTTATAAAATAGCGGGCGACTTTTCAACTAGACCTCCTATATAATTTCCTCCCCTCTCTCTTCTACTCAAAGTAGTGGTAATTTATAAACTCAATGCGAAAAGTGTAACCATCTTCGAATAATGCGGGGAAGATGTTCCGAAAGAAGGAATAGGAAGAAAAGGGAGTTTGCTATCAGGGGCTTGTTCAGCCACTAGCTCTTTGTACCAGGTTCCCATTTTCCACATACTTTTCCTCAGAGGAACTTAGCCACACTACAGCACGACATGAATAATACGAGCATGGACGTGCCACCAAAATCAACCTCTCTGATCAAATCCACCTGCCATTCTTCTACTTGTCGAAAAAAGCGCAGATCATGCTCGATTATACAGGGGCGAGTCAAGAATTTATTCCGAACAAGAGAGTTGCCTCTAAATCCAGGATAAAAGACTGCCGCCGGTGGATTATTTTTCTACAGGTTCCAAGAAAACATGCTCCGAACGACAAGCAGTTTAGTCCTTCTTGAGGGCGGCAATGGAGCCCTTCTTGGCGAAGCGCTGGTTGCGGAGGAACTTGGGGCAGACACCCTTCAGCGAAGCGTGACGGTAGGTCTTGGGCTTCTTGATACCGTTGCGGTGAGCCTTCTTGTCTATTGACCACAAAAGTGCCAAAAATGGAGACTCATGGTGAGTATATGCAGATCACTCGAAGATAGGGTAGATCCCAATGGTTATCGAGGAAATCGTTGGTCTGTCCAAACATAGACGAAGCTCTACTGGCGTGAAGGTACAGTTGACCACTAGTGGTTCAAAGTTCAACCTATACAAAGTGGCCCTTCCCACTAAGTATATGGCGACTTTTAGCTGGGAAAATCACCCAATGGGTCGCCAACTAGTATGCTGCCGTCTATTGTGCCACCAGTTCTCTTTCACACTGTGTACTTTGTCCTGATGCCCTTCATACGCTCTGTTGGGGAAATCAGTGAGACCACTGCACGTTGATGCTTTGATGGATGAAGGTGAAAGGTCTGTAACACCTGTACTCTCCAATCGCCCTCAAAATAAGATGGAAGGTGCCTGTGGAATCATAGTGACGCCATGCAATGTAGTACTTTTCGATGCCTCCATCTCTACGACTCGCGCCATAGATGAACCATACTGCTATCCCAACGAGTGATGTTGTCCGTTTCGTTCGTGCAGTGATTGGAATGAAAGTGAATCTGTAATCCTGAAAACAGAGTCTGATGACAAGGTGCATCCGATCGCTATTTCCTCCAACCCAACGACGTCCTTTCCTTCCTGCTTTCTCCGAACTGGGTATTATCTCCTTCAACTATACACGCAGCGACATACTCTGGTTGTGGTTGGTGTGGTTCTTGGACTTGGCCATTGTGAGAAACTGCTATGAACCCAAAAGATGAAGTGAAAGGTTATGTGAGTTCTTTTGCTCCAAGCCTCGTTTCTTTACACATCAATAAGCGGGTCCTTTCCTAAGGCGCAAGGGGTGATGCAGTCCGTCAGTCCGTCGTCTCTTTAATACGCAGCCGTGCAGTCGGTTGGTTACGAAGGGTACAGGGTTAGAGCTGAACTCAAGTCATTCCGTTACAGCCCTACTACCAAGTTACGCCATGTCGAAGAGGTCCGCCTCATTTAGTGTTGATGTGGTGTTGGCTTCGGTGAATCGCTCCAACGACAGGAAAAAAGCTGGATGCCGAGGTTGTGCTGAGCGGCATGACGGCAGTGATGGTGATGGATGGACCGATGGATGGACGGATGCAGATTTCCCTTGCGCCATGGATTAGATCACCGCATCCACCAGAGAGCGGGATATTACCTACAAAACCGAAAGGGTGGGCAAATGTTAGCCCCCTCTCCTTTTTCATTGTTCTCTCTCATCTGGGGCGCCCTAGTGACTGCTCTCCTAACAGCAACGTTTCCACATTCCACCGCGTTCAGGATCACCCTGAACAGGCACACTTGTGCGAATAAAAGCTTTTTTAGTCTACATCCATTCTCTATTTGGCGTCCCTATCCTCTCTCGCGCTCTCATATTACTCCATACTCTCTACTATCTATCACTGCGTTCATTTATATCCACATTGGCGCAACATGTCCTCTTTTTCTTTTGATCCCCAAACATCACCACACCTCATACTTAGGATCATACCTTCACTTAGACAACAACCTTGATACGTTGCCATGAAGATCCGCCACCTCACAATTTGTCTGGCCTTAGCTGCAATTGCTGTGGTTCAGGCCAACGAAGGTGACTATCATGAAGCCATTTTGATCGTTATTCATCTATGGACATTTCAGAGATATTGCTGACACCGTGGATTGACTATCCCTTCCTTATTATATATATATATAAAGCAGCTGCTAACAATCAGCCTGCGGTTAGCAAGATCGAGGATCTCTCCGATGAACAGCTTGTCGAGCTTCGTGACGAGATTGCCGACGCTGCAAGCGAACTTGAATTCCGCCAGCTTCTCTTGGAGGACAAGCCTGACGGGGAAGAGAATCTTATTTTCCCTCCTCCCACAAAGCCCCCCGTCCCTACCCCCACGATTGGCCTCCCTCCGCTTATTCCTCCTCTTCCTCCTGTTACTTTGCCTCCTCTTCCGGTCCCCGGAGGACTAGAGTGTACCATCATTAAGACAGTTGTTATTGGAGCATTGCAATCCGTTTCTACTGCCTTGAAGAGTGTCGCTAGCATCCCTGTTTTGGGCACTATTACTGCTTTCCTGGATACCATTGTACAGCAAGTCATCAAGCTGGTGCAGGGCCTTGGTTCCAGCCCCCTTAAGCTAGCTGAGATGAACGAGGCACAAACTGCCGTGCACATGGCTGGAAAGCTGATCGCGTTTGGTTCCGTCGCGAAGGTTCCTGTGATTAGTGACATTTTGGAGGGAATTTCAGACATCACCTCGGCTGCAGACACGATGATCAATTGTGTGGCCAGTATGGTGGACAAAGGCGAGCCAAAAGTAGAAGATCGTGAAAAGACTGAGGTTGAGAGCGCTCCGACCTTTGAGTTGAAACGTTGCTACTCCATTGCCGATCTCTACCGCACCGCTGTCAACGATGCCATTCAACAATTCCCAGCCGTCGACAAGTCTTCTTCAACCGAACAATCGCGATTTGCTGAGGGCACACGCGCCGTACTGGATTTGATGGCTAAGAACACAATCGCAAACGAGAACGAGAATCTCCTCAAGAATCAAGCTGTCTTTGTCGGCGATTTGTTGGATCAGTACCGTGAGGAGTTCCAGCGCGTGGCGACGACTGAGGAACAAAAAGTGTTCACACGCGTCAGCTTGTCAGCTCTGGTTGGTACTAGCAATGCCCTCGAGGCCTGCCTTCGCGTCGCAGCTGATCCTAAAGTCGCAAAGGAGGAGCTCAAGTGGGAACTGGAGTATGAATAAATAGGGGTTGGAAGTACAGGCTACCATTTCTGAGTAGCTTCGGGGCATTTTTGTTGAGAAAGAACAGAGCGCGATACGATATGAACGCGCTCAGATACCATCAGTCCTCTCCCATAAAAATTTTTTTTCTAGCAGAGGGTTAATGAAATTTTTGTAAAGGGTGAAAGAGAATCGTCGGTAGGCAACACCACAGATTCCAAAGTGCACTTCTGCTCCCCCGCTAATGGCAACAAAAGAGAGAGGTTGGGAAAAGGGAGGGGCTGTAAGATCGGCAGCCCTTGCGAAATGATAAAAGGGTTAGATCAGAGCCCCGAGTACGCTTCCGAATGCTAACATAAAAAATAGAGAAAACTGGATTGGCAGCTCTGAGATTGGAAGAAAAGGAGATATGTCGTCGTCCTTTCATCCAATTTGCCTCACTTTTTTTGTTACCTCTCTTTCAAGTATGAACCTTGACTTGTCTTCTCTTCACTACTCAGGCCCCTATTCCTTAGCCCATGCTTGGGGACGCTCACGCAATCCATGTTACCATTGGCAACCGTGATTTCATTCTCGCAACTGTCTACAACCCTCTAATATACACCATTACGCCCCTTCTTGTTTTCTTTTTTTTTTTCCTCCTTTTTTGTTCAGACTATTGCCAAATAAGATATCATGAAGATTCTTTCACTTTCCGCATGTCTCCTTCTCGTTTCAGTAGTTGTGGCGAATGCAGATCAAGGTGAGGCTCATCCCCAATTTAACAGGTTTCCAAACACCTACACTTGTGAACATTTCTTGAAAAAGGAGTGAACCTCCCAAGCATTTACGCTGTATTTTGATTTCTTCTGATTTACAATTACATAAAAAAAGCGGCCTTCGATTTGTCATTGGAGAACCAGGATGCCGATACGCTTGCAGATCAAATCAAAGCGCTTACACCAGCGCAGTTCAATCAGCAACTAATAGATCTCATGGGCGAAATGGATTTTAGAGAGATATTCCTCTCCGATCTCCAAAGCATGGCCGAAAGTATGGAGGCCAAAGGGGTCCAGGGAACGGCGGCGGCGGCTACTGATGAGAATACTACAACAGAAAAGTGTGTTGCATCTCTCCAAGTCATCGAAGACTTTCTGGAAAACACTCAAGGCATTGCAGAATTGATACCTGTGCCTGGTCTCGGCAAGTTTGTGGTGGACCTAGAGAAATATGTGCTCTCGGCCATCAACAGCATCACCAAGAAGGAAGCCGTTGAAACTGTTACCGTGGCAACTATCCACTCTGTAAAGCTTGCACTCCTGGCCCTCGAACACCCCGTCGTTCCAATTTCGTATGTGGAGCCATTGGCGGTGGAGCTCCTCTACCTGCTCGAAGACGCCAAACGAAGCCTGGATGCAGCCTATTTATGTATACTTGCGACTTTGAAAGGTCAGGAAAAGGATCAAGTGATCAATAGGATGGCATTCGAGGTCGATCAATGCTCAGTCCTTGCCGATCTATTCCGCGCCACCGTTGAAGGTGTCGCATCCATCCAGCCACTTGTCTATATAAACAACAGCAGGATCAACAATAATGGCACCGACTCTGACATGTCTCCCGAGCTTCGGCGCGCAATCGAAGGCGCACAGGCGACGGTCGAGTTGAGCAAACAAGCGATTGCACCTTCGAACGCAGACTTGCTCAAAGTGCGTCCGACTTTTGCAGCGAAGCTACTTGCTCAGTTCCAGCAGGAGATTGTCAATCTTGCCCGGACAGAAGAGCTGAGACGGTATGGTGAGGTGGCACTTCTCTCTGTTATAGCTTCGAGTAATGCCCTCGAGGCTTGTTTACGTATTGCTGCTGATCCACAAGGTGCTGTCGATGAGCTGAATGAAGAACTGGACAGTAGCGAAGATGACAGTGAAGACACAGCCGTAAACTCCAATTCTCCCACTGAAGTGAAGGAAGAGGATCTACAGCTAGAGGATGATATCGAGAGTCAAGACCAGCAGCAACACTCAGAACCACAGGATCAGAGCCGCCAACAAGAGCAGCCCGACCAACAGCAACAACAACAAGAACAACCACTGGAGCAAAGCCAATCCGAAGAACAAACCCAGCAGCCAGAGCAAGCCCAACAACTAGACGGGCAGACCCAGCAGTCAGAGCAAGCTCAACAGCCAGAAGAGCAGACTCAACAGCCAGATCAAACCCAGCAACTGGAAGGACAGACTGGGCAATCAGAAGGTCAAGTACAGCCATCTGAGAAACAGCCTCAGCCATCAGAAGGACAAATCCAACCAGAGGAGCCGACACAAGGAGCAGAGGTGCAAGCCTCGGCATCAGAGCAGCCAACAGAACAGCAGGAAGAGCAGTAACAGCATGCTTAGTTATGGGGTCTGACCTCTATAGTATACAATCTGTTCATCCAGCCTCTTTTCATAATCCTAAGGACGTGTCATATTTCCATGAATCATTAATCCCTTCTTCTCTCCAACCCTAAAGACAACTTTTCCGTTCCAGCATGTTTCCGAATAACATGAGTTCTATACTAGCTGAATTCTTCTTTTTTGTCTGCCAAACCTATATCTTTTTCTTTTAGAACGTATACGAAATGAAAGTTACAATTGCTATAGATTCATGTTTCTTTCCGCAAAGGTGCCGTCTGAGCCTGCATTCACCTACCACTGCTAATCAACCAATAAAACTCATCTTTCTCAGTAACTATCCCATCCAATACCATCCCTGTATGTGGTTGTAGTTTTTTTTTCCCTTTACATCCTCCTGGCGTGCTTCCGTTATGAATATCAACGTTGCTCGCGTTCTATGTAGGTCATCCAAGAACAGGTGGTTAAGTCACGTAATCCGGGCGCCCCTCTCCCATGTACAGAGAAGCCGCGGCGTGCGATAATACCCTTCTGCACGTCTACTATTTTCGTTACTTTTGAGACGAACTTACTTTCCTCCCCCCCTATATTACCAATCCCACCAGCTAAAAGAAAAGTAAAGGAGCGAAAATAAGGGATGGATGAAAGGAACAGTGGAAAGGAGCATCCCACCTCACCCCTGGAGTCGCATTGGGTGGGAGGAGCTTGATCCTTTCCTGCCCCTTTATCGGTTTGTTCACACCCCAATCCTTCTCTGCATTTCTCCCAGTGTTCATCTTCTTTAAAAGTCTTGTTGGCTTCCCTCCAATTATAAGTATTTCTCTTCTTCTTCTTCGTTGCCTTACTTCCATAGCATTCTTTGTGCATCCTCTATCAACTCTTGCTTTTAAAACCATTTTTCACGCATAATACACACCATGCGAATTCTTTCAATTGCCAGCTGTCTCGCTTTGGCAACCGTTGTTGCTGCTGAAGGTATGGACCTATGAGAAAGGAATGGTCTAATCAAATTATAGAAAATATGATTTCATGATTTTAATCATTCGAGGTCCAAACAAACCTCTTGTTCAACATTAGCCAAACAAGATCCTCTGGCAGCTGTTGGTAACTCTCCTTCGTACCAATGGGCCGATCAATCTCTTTCTGAGCAGCAGGAGATTGCCCGTGAAGAGCTGGAAGACTCGATCAGCGAGTTTGAGTTCCGCGCCCTTATACTGGAGACTGTGGACCAAACCTCGTTGGCAGCCACTAAGCTTGAGAAGGACGTCAAAGCCAGTGCCACTGATTGTTCCCTCAGCGTAAAAACGATCACTGATGCCCTTAAGCAGCTTCTTAACCTGCTTACCACAATACCGGTTGCAGGCACTTTGCTCAAACCAGTGATTGACCTTGTCAATAACGCCCTAAATATGGTTGGTGGCGTTGTCAGTCCTTTGGTCGCTCAAATCCTCAAGGTAGTCGTCGGGGTCATCGAGGCGATACTCAATGTCCTCGAGCCAACCATTGGGCCCCTCCCGGCTGTGGGTGCGATCTTTAGTCAATTGCATACAGCTCTCGATGATCTGTTGACCTGTCTATCCAGCAATAGCAAGAACGCGCCTGTTGACCTGGGTGTCTTGGCCTTCAAGGTGGATCATTGCCACATGATTGCGGATCTCTACCGCCAGTATGTCGACACGGTCTCAAAGGCCGAACCAGCCTTGACTGGAAACGTTTCAGAGGAATTGAAGCGTTCTGATGCTGGCATTCGCGCCGTCTTGGACATCATGGCCAAGTCATCGATCGCGCCAAACAACGCGGACTTGCTCAAGATTCACCCCATCTTCGCCACCGATGTGCTTAGTCAGTATCGCGCAGAGTATTCTCGTTTGGCCGCAGACGATGCACAAAAGGCATTTTCCGATATTGGCCTTACCGCCCTCATGGCGTCGAGCAACGCCCTCGAAGCTTGTCTCCGTATCGCTCAGGATCCCGCTGCGGCTATTGACGAGATAAATGAGGAGCTTGAGGATATGGACGACTATGAGGACGATGAGGATTATGAAGATGGCGAGGATGGCGAGGATAGTGAGGATGTAGAAGATATTGATGCTGAAGACGCGGAGCAACCCGTTCAGGATGAAAAAGTGCAACAGCAACAGCAGCAGCAACAACAACAGCAACAACAGAAGCAAGAGCAACAACAGCAGCAGAAGCAAAAGTAAAAGCAATGACCAGAAAATGAAGAGTACACGTACTTGTGCACAAAACCCACACATGGATGTCTACACCCTACACCTCAGTTCTTCCTAGAATCTAACATGATTACCCCTCACTGTATATACAAGTCTCCCTTCTTCTTGTGTCCTTTCTTTTCCCTACTCAGAGGAAAAGGATCTAAGCAGCCAATAGGACACTAATGATAAACCTTTTACCACAAGCACTCGAAAACTGTGAATAAATTATAATTGCATTGTGTACTACAGTAGCACTCCCAAAGTGGTGACATGGGGAGGGATAGATGAAGTTTGCAAGTGCGCATGTCAAAGCCCCCCAATTGGGTTGGGGTTATTCCATCATACACTTCACTGCTAACCTCCAGGGCACTTCTTCTTTACTTCCCTCTTCTTTTGCATAGTGAACAGGCATCTCCTTTTTTTTCTTTTACTTCGGTATACCTAAACTACTATAGTGCATTCAGTCACAAAAGAACATTCCCCTTATCCCTGAATGGAGAGATAGATGCCCCTTCCCCAGACAGATCGAGATTTGAAGAACACAGATACGAATCAGTAAAACACCCTATCCAACAATGAAAAGAGGGCAATATCGAACACTTTGTGTTGTCATCATGGATGTGAATTCCCCCTTTAGCCTCCTAGGAAGAAGAACGCGTACCAATAGTGAAAAATATTGTCCTTTCTACTAAGCCTCAAAACGCTATGTGTATATTGGGCACGGTGTTTATTATATAACGGTTGAATGGGGCGGGCAAATAAAAAGGACAGCATTCGAACAAAAGCGTAATTAGTCGCGGACGGTATCACAGCCGTAGACCTATATAGATAAAGGCAGTATGGATGAGTGGATGGATAGATGGATGGCATTTTTAGTTAATAGTCCGTATCTAGAGAAAAAAAAACAAGTAGATCAATGCCCCCTCTTTGGAGTCCTAAAATGTACTCTCATAGGAAAGACACCAACCCCTCACCCCACCCCCACACATATTTTTTAGCATTACCTCAACGCAGCAGTTGGCAAACTTGCGCCAGTCATCGCCGGTAACCCAGCAGCCACGGTTACGGTTCTTGATACCAAGACGGTCACAGCAGCCAGCAGTAGCCTCGCCATGAACGTTTTCGCGGCTGCAGCGGTCGCTGCCGTTCATCCAGCACCAGGTAGCGCTTACAGTGTTGGCAAGGAAGAGGGTGGCCAAAGCAAGGGTGGTAACTTGGATCTTCATGTTTTGACGATTGAGAGTGGGATGCAGGAGAGAAGGAGATGGGAGGGGGGGGAAAAGAAAGTTGGTCTTACTCTAGAGTGGGGAGTGAGTGGATGATGGCATGGAATAGTAGCATTCCAATGGCTTTTATACCTGTCGAACATGATAGATTGAACACGTCTGGGCGCTACCACATCTAATCGGCTGTGCGCCTAACCGTTCGTAACTCGCAGTCCGTAAAAGGGTTTTTCCAGAGATCTTGCATGATATCCCTCATCCGCTTTATGCACACGGGTCCAACTGATCAATGGCTCCGGACACGTGTAAAAAAAAAAAAAAATGCGATGGTGCGTCACAACGGTGGATGTACCACATTTGAATGCGACTTGATTTAATTCGTTCTGAAAGAATGAGGTAGCAGTAGGATGCTGAGTGTAAACTGTACAGGATTAAACATGGCCCAATATTCGACTTTAAGAGTAAGAGTAGACCGTAAAAGTTTTAGTCTGTGATGTACGTGCATACATTTTAACGGTCGTCAAGTCGCGTCAGTCGACAATATGCACGACCATGCAGCGTATTTTTGATTGTGAACAAAGCCCAATGTTGCGAGATATTCTTTTTTACATTCCGCTCTATCGATTAGACTTTGGGCATTTATGTTTTTTTTATATGGCCTGTATGGGAAGCTGGGAAATCTGAAGAGGAGCGTTCGCATGCCTCATGGCTTGGTTTTATCCAAAACAAGCATGGGACAAAGATATGGCGCTCGCATTTAAAGTTTTATCCTTCCATGCTGTTCGAATTAGCTTGTGATATTTCAAGTGCTCATTTTTTCCATGCATATTTGCCTGCATTCCATTGTTCTCACGCTCTCCCCTCCCCCCAGGCTAAGACCCCGTGCACAAGAAGGGGGCCAAAGTGGCGGCGAACCTTACTTGCAGTGCGCCCTTTCTACACTACCTTTTTTTGCTTAATGACATTCAACTCAAACTCTCATACTCCGCTTTATGTCAACAATTATGTACATGCATTCTTTTTTTGGCTTATTCCGTCGTGCGAGCGCATGGCAAGAATAGCATATACTAAATGGTAAAACTATAGATGCAAAAAAAAATGATTGCCGACTCGTTCCTCACTCATAATGCTACTATTGTCACAACAACGTGGGTTATTTTTGAACGATGGGAGGAGGACAGTATCCAAGGAAGCGGTTCCGAACCAGGCGTGCAACATTCTTTCCAGCAAGTGTCTCTGTCTCCATGGTCTATAACGAATGGAATGAGGAAAAAAAGGATCAAATACAGAATAAAGACAAAATAGTCAGTCCAGCGTTAGAATAGCTTGTATCCAAGTCTTGTGGTCCCCGTTTGTATTTGTCGGAACCATGCATAATATCAAACAACCAGGATAGACAACGCCAAGAAACCCATATAACCAGAGACATACCGAAATCAGTGGCTCGAATGAGTTGACATAAAAGACGCCTGGGACAACCTCAACTTGACCCCACGCCTGGCGGCTATGCTGCTCCTCTTTGACTTCCTGCTTTTCCTCAGAGGTGAGAGCAGCCCAGTCATCAGCAGATGTAGGTAATGGCTTGAGCTTGGGGTAGGCTTGCCACGCCTTGCGTTTGACCCAAGTTCGGTTGATGTAAAGTCGATCCAGCAGCTCGTCCTGAATCGGTGCGGGTGAGAACAACTTGGTCACAGTCTCACCATTGTCAAGGGTCGTCTGCACCGACAGCGATGTAAACTCGGTGTCACTGTTGACTGTCAAGATGTGTGTTGGAAATTTGGCGTCTGCTGTCCAGTTGAAATATCCCGGATTGACGTGTCCCTTGACAAACGTGGCATGAATAGTTCGATAGTCAACATGTGGCTGAGGTGGAAGGTTGAGGCTTGACATGTCAATGTCGAGTGAGTGCTTTGGTTATCCCCATCCACACAGTCCAGAAAAAAAAATCTTAGGTAAGTGACCCTTTTTCAGTCGGAGTAGCATGAGGGCAGTAACCCAAAACGTAATAATTCAAGAGGATCAGCAGTCTTACCAGTGGTGCAGCAAGTACAATGGCGTCAAAGGTCTGCTGGCTTCCGGTGGTGGTAATGACCTCAAACTTGGTGTTGCCACCCTCTCCGGTGCGGAGGATACGTGCAATCTTGGTACCTAGCTTGACGTTGGCACGACTCTTGGCGACCATGCCTTCAAATATTTGGAAATTTCCTCCGACCACCTGGTAAGCACCTTGCGCCGCCATGGAGACAAGGCCGCCAAGGCCGTGGATCTCATCTAGATTCGAGCCATAGTTGACGCGGCTTGCCACCTCAAAGATCTCTCGTTTAAACAAATCATGGACACCATGGTCTTTCAGCAGTTGGTCCGAGTTGACGGCTGCAAACTTGTCGAGCTTGTACCGCGAAGCAAAATCTTGGACGCTCTCAAACGATTCGGTTGTCTTGTAGCTCGCTAGTAGATTGTTGACGGCATTGGTGACGACACTTCGAACCTTGAAAGGCGCATAACCCCAGCGCCAGAGAGCGCGTGCAATGTTCCAGATCCGGTAAGGGTGGTCTTGGTATACAAACTGCTTGCCATCCCAAATGGCCATGTTTTCGTCGTCGAGCTCGCGCAGCTTGAGGTTAAAAGCTTTAGTGGCGTCCATCAGGTTGTGATTGACCTTGACAAAGATGCTTGCACCTGCTTCAACCACCTTATCTGTCTGACCTGGCACGCGAATGATGGCGCACCGCCCACCGATACGCTCGTTACGGTCAAAGATGGTGATGGCATGATTGTTCTGTAATTGCTTGGGAATATTGGGTTCGTGTAGGTACTGCTCCAGATAATATGCAGTAGAGGCTCCTGCTGCACCCGCGCCTATCCATGTCGGTTATGTTGGAGTCCTCTGGATGCATTAGCACTGCACGTTATGCATGGGCCGTATGCAGGTGACTTTGCTTATGCTGTTTCCATTCCTCCTTTTTTGTTTTTTTTTGTTTTTTTTTCTTCTTCACATGAGACAAAGCAGAAGGGCCTTTACCTATAATGGCAACAGACTTGATTGGAGCCAGCTCTGTAGGATGACCATGACCATTGGTGAGCAGCTGAGCAGCAGGCGCAAAGTAGGAGGACAAGATCTTGGACAGAAAGTCAATCTTCATGGCAGGTCCAATGTGTGTGAAAATGAGAGAAATGAAGTTCGCGTCATTTGAGAGTTAGACTCGCGTCTTTTTTGACGGCGTGGGGCGGTGCAGGGGGTGGGGTGGAGAAAAGGGGGAAATTGGAGAGGAACAAGGGGATATTGCAAGTGGCCCTTTGGGATGCGTAACGCACACGACTAGACGTGCTTCTCTTCCATTCTGTGCAGCGTGCCTTTGGCTCACAACAGATAGTCTAGTCTTCCATGTACGTTTCGATGTTTGCCTGTGCAATCCTTTCTTCTCAGTCAGTGCTCACCCATCTTTGTGGACAGAAGGATGCTCTCAGTCAGGACTCACGCGACTTGTCCACTATCTCGTGTCGTTTTTGTTCACACCTCTGTCATTGTGGAATTCACCCGGCTAGACATCTCTCTGGGATGGATCCACATCATGACAGCAGCTTTATCGCTATCAAAGAGTCCAGTTGACGTCGAAGAGCATAAGAGGTTGCCTGTCTTCCACGAAACAAGGCTCGTTGGAGGACGCTCTACTGTGGTGATCGACAATACGTCAGTAGCGCTCTCATATCATGTTTGGGACTTGCATCTGTCAGCGGAAAAAAAAGTTTACAACATTAAAATGGCTGACGAAGACAAACAAGGTCAGAAGCTGCCAAGGTTTGCACCGTGTTCGTTTGGCGCACCTGAAAAAAAAGGCTGTACAAGGACACGAGTAAAACTTTCAAATATTACAAACTGAACACAAAATATTTCAATATGTGAAGAATGGATCGTGCACGTCCCATACGCAAATTCCATTCGACAAATGTGCCGAGCGGAATGGATCTTTTTTTCTTACTTTCTTCCCGTTGCCCTATCTCAATCTTTTTTTGTTACTCCGGGAACTCATCATGTAGCCATTGTGATGGGCCCTTGGTGTTTCAGCACGATCTGGGCCTAGACTACGGGTTCGCTTGAAAAAAAAAGTGGCATCTATTATCTACTTTGATGCTTCCAAGTATAGCCTTATAGCCTCACGAAGAATGCTGTATGTGAGAGAGCACGAAGTCAGTTGTGCTCTTTCTCTATTTTCCTCGGTTTCTTTCCTTTTGCTCTGCCACAGCATATCCCCGGGATGACAAAAGTTGGTTTGACAGGGGGGAAGGTGAAGCACGCCGCTCAAAAGGAAGTCGAAGAAGAGCAGTTTTCCATCCCCCCCCACCGCCTTTTTGCGCAGGTCTCAATTTCCACAGACAATGTGAGCAAAACAAATTTATTGTCCAGACTCTCCGCACTGAGTGGTTCAGCGGACAGATACTTCGCTGTGCCGATGGAAGGTGCTCATATTTTCTTTTTTCATGTATGCTCTTTTTGGACACACCTTCCTCCCCCCTCCTTCTCCAATGGGGTGTCCTCGAGAACTCTTAGAGTTGAATGAGAGCCGATCTGAGAGCGAAGGCGTTTGGAACACTGGCCCAGCTACTCGAAGCCCAGGTCTACTCTTTTTCGCTGACAGTTATTGTCGCGGCAAAAACTCGTGCTTTCATTTTTTCGGTGGGGGGTCGATTCAAGAACAAAAACCCTCGCGATTTCTGTTTTTTTCTGTTTCTTTATCGCTTTCCTCTCCACTCAAAAGCTTTCCACTTCCCGTCCCCCACTCTCTCTGTCCCATTCCACGCCTCCGGCCTTGGCAACTTCTTTGTCTCCAACCATACTCAGTGTCCATATTATTTTCATCATGAAGTTCTCCTTCTCTCTCCTCGCTATTGCTGCCCTCTTTGCTGCCTCGACGGCTGATGCCCAGCAGATCACCGTCAAGAACGGCAGATCAGTCAGCGGCCGGTCGACCTGGTTCGATGGCAACCACCTCGTATGTTTTAGTCTCGATTTTGTTTGCTTCCCTGGGTGACCGCAATGACCTCCTCTTTAAACTACTCCTTTTTTTTTGTCTTCCAACGATCCATTAACTCTTTTTCCACGCCTTCCTCTCCCCTCCCCTCCCTCTTTCATTATTTTTCGCTGGCTTGCAAACAATTTCCAACAAATGCACTCACGCGACGTTGAACACAATAATCAATCAAACAAACAAAATAGAAAGGTGCTGCCTGCTACGGCCGACTGATGAACCGTAACGTGAATGCCAAGGATAACTGGCACATCGCTGCTGTCAACTTCAAGTACTTTAAGAACAAGGATAAGGGTGCTTGCTTCAAGTGTGCTCGTGTCTCGAATGGCAAGCGCTCCGTCAATGTTCGCATCATCGATGGCTGCTCTAGCTGCGGCCGTGGTCATGTAAGAAAAAGAACCAGGGGAAGGGGACTCGAAAAAAGATTGGCTACCGACAAAAAAAAAATCTTTCATGTAATCAATCTTGTTTGGCTGTGCTAACAATCAATTTTATTTGCCACTTTTTCACCTTGGTACCTGAATCCATCTCAATTCCCCCCTCCCTCTCCTTCCCGTCCCCTGCATCTCTCGATTCTTTCATCTCTTGGCCCTCTCTTTTTCTCTATCTCTCTCTCTTTTTATTATTACTCTCCGGTAGATCGACCTTACCAAGAGCGCCTTCAAGCAGCTTGCTCCTCTGAAACAAGGTATGTTGTTTTTTTATGTTGTTTTGTCGCGGTAACTCTAACCAACACGTAATCATCAACAACAAAAAAGGAGAGAACTCCAAAAGATCCGAAATTAATTTGTACAATTCTTCCATTTGTACTGTTTGTCGTACATCTAGGTGTTGTCAAGGTCAAGACCACCTGGATTCCTTGCCCCAAGGATCCCAAGGGCAAGTGGCCCAGCTCCCCCAAGCCTTAAATCACACATACATACTAGATCAAGGCCCAATCTTTTTTGATATTAGAAGCATGCACCCACTTCTTTTTTCATCAACTGTTGTCACAACATAAAAAAAAACGAGCTGGTTCTCTTGGGACAACATCATATAAATTAGCCTAGGGCGCAGCATCTGGGAAAGCAACAATAAAATAAAATAACAACATGCAAAAGCCTTTTCTCATTCCCGACCATGCCGATGTTCCAAAAACTAATTCAGGGGGAGGGGGGACGAGAGGGGTGTTTCACGCTCATTTTTCGTTTGATTGCAACATGTAGGGGGGTACCTACCCGCCACTCAGCTTGTCATCTCTTTTGTTTGCACAACGTGGTTTTCTTTCAGAGTTAATGACAAAATGTTCAAGTCCCGCCTCCTATGACTTGCCACTGTTGATGTTTGCATGCCCTGTAAAAAAAAAGAGATCCCCTAGTCCCGTAGACAAAAAAAAGAGAGAGAAGTGGCGTTTTTCATCAAAGATCTTTTTTATTTCATCGAAACTAGTGTTACAGAGAGGTCGACCTGACCTTAACAATCCAAAGAGAAAAAGAAAGAAGAAAAAGAAGGGGGGAGGACACTCTATCTAACAAGCCTCATAACCACGAAAAAAAAAATGTCCCATCTCCTCCTCTCCTTCTCTCCTCCCTCTGTTACTTTCAAAGCAAAAAAACAAATCCAGCACGAAAACACAGAAAACGTAGAAAAAATGGGCACAAAGGGGAAACAAAGTGGTTCAGTGAGAGGTAACAGGATAAAATCTCAGTCAGGCGGCTCTGAGACCCACATGATCACTTATGCACTTCCCTTGGGCGAGCTCTTTTGTCCCGTAGAGCCATCTCCGCCGCCACTGCTGTTGGCTGGCGTGTTGTTATTGCTGTTGTTGGTGGTGGTGTTGTTGTTGCTGTTGTTGTTGTTTGCGGGGCCATCATGCTTGTTCGTCGCTCCACCAGAACCGGACGACGGGGCAGAGGGCGACGGACGGCTCTTAAACTTGAACTCTGTCAGAATGGGAATATGGTCCGAAGGGAAATGTGCGTTCGGGAAGCCAACAACTCGCGACATGTATTCCTTGTCCACACCGCCCAACAGGCCCAGCACTGACATGAAGCTGGCAGAGTAGAAGATATAATCAATCATTGCCGAGAACGATGGTGTAAAGTTGGTGAAGGGCAGTTCGTTGATGTGGCTGTATGCCGACCGCAAGTTCAGCTTGTGTGAAAGGCCCTCCGACGTGTATGTGCCATATGCATGGTTGCCAAAGTCGTCGTGGCCCTGAGCCACACTACCCTTCACCAAAAACTCGTACACACCCGATGACGGGATCGAATTGAAGTCACCACAAATCAACGTCGGCAACTTGCCCGATGGAGTGTTGTCTGCCGCTGCCTGTGACGAGGGTGGAGTAGAGCCAGAACCCGTAGACGTTGGCGACGATGGCAAATGCGCCCACTGGTTCAGCAGCTTGTCGAGCTCCTCAATCAGCATTGCCACCTGCACCAGTTTGACATCCTTGAACGATGGGTCCCAGTGTGTATGCGCGTTCGCGACCACAAGTCTGTTCTTTGTCTCCTTGTGCTCAAGTAGCGTGATGACTGCAATGTTGTCCTTTGTCATCACACGGTTGAAAATATCCTCAGTCTTGCGGAAATCTGGTCGCTGCAGCGCAATATGGTTGAACTCAACCAAATGCTTGTCCAGAACCTTGAACTTTGACGCCTTGTAGAAAGTTGCACATCCGTCCACCGTACGTCGGTCCTTCTCTGGCATCGTCTTGGCACGCGACTTGGGCCAAAAGACACTGTCATAGTCCGCCTGGCGTTTCATTTGCTCCTTGAAGTAGTCTTCATACTGACCAGATTCCACCTCCTATGGAAGAGCAAGGAGAGCCAGATCAAAGAGGGACATCGAAGGGTACATGTGCCATACGATTTTTGGTACATTAGTTCCTTCCACGTGTATTTTCTCGACTCTCATTAGTAGCCCCGTCACGTCAAAAAAAAAACCATGATGACAAAAGTATAAGACTGACCTGCAGACAGACAATATCAGCGCTATAGGCAAGAATCTCCTGCAGAATGAGTTCCTTGCGGTACTCCCATGCCAAGGCCCAAGAAGGAGTATAGCCGTACAACTGTGGCGTCGCATACTTTTCGCTAAGAATGTTGTAACAGAAAACGGTAAAGGTGTCCTGTCCTGTCGATGCGCCACTATCAGTGTCCTCGAGCGCGATCCACTCACGCTCTGGTGGAGGCAAAGGAACTAGTGATGCAAATAAACAAATAGAAAAAGGGGGAGGCTTTGAGATTCTCTGAAGGCAACCTATGGGTGTTCGTTTGTCGCACGTAGTGCCATCTCGTTTTTTTTTCTTTCACAGGAAAAAACACACCCCCCCTCACTTCGTCATCATGGTTCTCTTTGAAAAAGAATAATAAAATCAGCAAAAAACATACCTGGACAATTCTCTCGCAGATAAACAATGACAGCGCTGGTGCCTTCCTGGTGGAGAAGGCTCTTGAGACTCTCGTTCAATGGGTTGCCTTCAAGGCCAAGGATCTCCAATTGAAAGAGTGTGCCCAGCTCAGGTGGAAGGGTCATGAGCGCATTGTCAACCAACAAAAGCTCTTTGAGGTTCGTAAGCAAGCCAAGTTCAGGAGGAATGGAGGTCAGCTTATTACCAGAAGCATCCAGAACCTGCAGGTTCACCAATCGGCTAATCTCTGGTGAGAGACGGTGGAGGTTATTGTGGTTGATGTAGAGCGTTGTCAAGAAGGAGTACTGGAAGAGTTCTGGGCTAATGTTCTTGAGGCCCATGCCACCAAGATCCAGTGTGCTCCACTGCTGTGAAGACGTTTCGCCGTTGGCAGATGCGCCGCCATTCTTATCAGCTGGCGACACACCGTTGGTCTTGTTAGGATTGTTAGGGTCGGTGATGGTGATGGCTGAACTGAGGCCAGTGCTTCGCGCCATGGCAGCAGCAGCCCTTGCACGGTAGTGGGGAGCCGATGACTGACGTGAGATGGCAGCACAGTGGAGCTGCTGCTGATAGTGAGTCGACGCGGCGCCGCTCAGCTGTGGGGTGAGCGAGGCTGGGATGCTGGCTGGCGACGAGAGGCCTGACTGCTGGCGAAGCGCCGTCTGGTGGTGTTGCTGGAGAGACTGGTGCTGCTGCTGCTGCTGTTGCTGTTGCTGCTGGAACTTCTGAGCCAAGTTGAGCTGGACAGGGAAGCGGGGCATACCGCCATTGTAAATGTTCATGCCATGGCCCATGTGGTACGCCGACGATGTCGGGGCACCGACAAGGGATGCCGCTGGCGACTGAGCTGGCGAGTACAGAGAAGCGGCCGAGTTGGGGCCATTAGTGTAAAGGAGTGGATTGTAGTGTTCAGACATGTGGTGCTAAGGAATGGAATGCTTGCAGAAAACGAGAGGCGATGCTACTACATTGGTGGCAGAAGGGAGCACCAAAAGCAAAAGAGAAACAATACAGTTTGAGCAAAATTGCACCCTCGATGACAGCAACACTATCCGCATGTCGGGGCATCCATATGCTCACCATCCGTTCGCACAATCGAGGAGGGAAGGAGGGGGGGATGAAGTGGGAGGACAACGTAATTCAAAGAGCGTTAATGTCAAATGAGAGAGATGAAGGGTGTGTGCTGAAAATGCTCTTTGGCATGATGTGTGACGTCAGCGGAATGGTTTTAGGCCAAAAGAGTGATCAAAAACAAAGCATTAGCATGTTGCTCCACAGTCCATCCATTGAGCATTAGCGATGACGACCATTCAAAAAATCGCCGAAATCGAGGCCGAAATGGCCAGGACGCAGAAGAACAAGGTACCGCCCGATGTTCTGTATGTATTCATTTGCTCTGACACCATTGCAGAAGTAATTAGAAAGTACTAATAGTGGCTGTACTTGTTTTGTTCTCCCTCGGGTGGGTATATCGTAGGCCACTTCTGCCCATCTTGGTCTGCTCAAGGCTAAGCTGGCCAAGCTGAGACGTGAGCTCTTGACTCCTGACAAGTCGAGTGGTGGTGGTGGTGGTGGTAAGTTTTTTGTGAACAGGGGAACCAGTTGCATATGCTCTTCGATTGATCAGGCACCGCATAAATGCATATCACTTTACTGGAGACTGAACATGCAATATTTTTCTTACTTTATTTTCGAATGCTCTCTTGTGTCCTATAGTTGGTTTCGATGTGGCCAAGACCGGTGTTGGCCGTATCGGTTTCGTTGGCTTCCCATCTGTCGGCAAGTCGACGCTCATGTCCAAATTGACCGGCACTCACTCGGAGGTTGGTGCCTACGAGTTCACAACCCTGACTACTGTGCCCGGTGTCGTTCAATACAACGGTGCCAAGCTGCAGATTCTTGATCTTCCCGGTATTATTGAAGGCGCCAAGGACGGAAAGGGTCGAGGTATGTTGGATAATGTACACATGCACTTCTTTGTCGACATTATTTTTGATTGTATTGCATTCATAGAGGTGTTGACACAATATGCTGACATTTTCTCCTTTTTTGGATTGGATCACTGATTTATGTTTTGATATATAGGCAAGCAAGTTATTGCTGTCGCTCGTACTTGCTCCCTCATTTTCCTGGTGCTGGATGTGCTCAAGCCTCTGGGAGACAAGCGCATCATCGAGAAGGAATTGGAAGGTTTCGGCATTCGATTGAACCAAAAGCCTCCCAACATTTACTTCAAGAAGAAGGACAAGGGTGGTATCAACATGACCAACACTGTTCCTTTGACACATTTGGACTTTGATGAGGTCAAGGCTGTGTTGAGCGAGTACAGGATCCACAATGCCGACATCAGCTTCAAGTGTGACGCAACGATCGACGAGCTTATTGATGTTATTGAAGGCAACCGTGTCTATATCCCCTGCATATACGTCTTGAACAAGATTGATCAGATCTCGATCGAGGAGCTCGACTTGTTGACAAAGATTCCCCACGCTGTCCCAATCTGCGCTCACCACGAATGGAACTTTGATGAGCTTCTGGCTAAGGCCTGGGAGTATCTGGATCTGGCACGTATCTACACCAAGCCCAAGGGTCAACTGCCGGATTACTCAGCACCTGTTGTCCTGCGGCGTGAGAATGCCACTATCGAAGGATTCTGTAACAGCATTCACAAGGCCATTTTGCGAGAATTCAAGTAGTAAGTATTAATTATCTGGAGTTCTGACAGAAGCACTATAGTTTGAAAAAGTCATTTAGCCAACTGATGATATCTAACCTCCATCTACTTTTTTATCACTATAGCGCATTGGTCTGGGGATCGTCGGCAAAGCACAACCCACAGAAAGTCGGCAAAGAACACGTTTTGGCAGACGAAGATGTTGTTCAGATTATCAAGAAGGTATAAATGGCGCCTTGTTTTTTTAGCAGTTTAATAAAAAAAATCCAAGTACAACTCTAGTAATCACTGAAGCGTTCAGGAAAGAGGACAGGTGCAAGCAACGAGAATCCATAGAGGCCATAGCAGATCCAGGATGATACGACCTTGACCCATACGGCTGGCCAGCTTTGGCCAATGAGGATCAAGTTGTCCGATCCTGCTTCCACTTCGGAAAATGTGTTCCAGTTGGTGAGCACCATGGATATATACATGGCTGCTAATGCAAATACGACATGGAAGAATGAATAATTGTACTGGACACCATTCTTCTCGTCGTCCTTGGCGTCAAACTCGCCCTCGTCGTCATCATCAGCTTCGTCCAGTGCCGACACAGGAAGTGCGCCACTCTCAACCGCAGCCAACAAAGCTTCTGACCGGCGCATTGATGTCCCGTTGGGCTGGCTGGTCACCATTGGCACTGGCTGGTATTCATTCTGATTGATGCCTGCTTTTCCTCCTTGAGTCGCTGCCCGTGAAGTCGAGTAGGCAACAGCCAAGAAAGTGAAAATGGCGCCCATGAGAACGGTCGTTGTGCGCGTGCCACGAGCCTTGCGTAATGGGTTACAATTGCCCTCATCAGGTTCGTTGGCAACTGCGCTTAGAATAAGGTATGCGCAATAAATGACCACCATCGACGACTGGGCAAGACCCGATCTTGGGTTGGCATCCTGGACAGCAGGCAAGATGGCGATGAGGGTCACTGCGATGGCGAGGATGAGGTTGAAAGTGATCCAAAAGATGTTCTTGGTGCATCCACTTCCTGCAAAGTAGCCATACATGATGCCTGTGAGAATAATGGCGCCCAGATACATCAAAAGCGTTGACCCTACTAGGATAAACTTCCATTTGTTGGTGTCGGACATCTCCCACTTTTCCATGCAGGTTTCTGACCAGGTATGCGCGAAATCGACCAAAAGGATGAGTCCAAAGAGAATGAAGATACCAGCGCCAATCAGGGCAACGTAGTTACCCCAGAAGACGAAAAATCCAGTTGGAATGAAAAACGACATGACAACTAGCAGAATCCAGATGACAACTTTGGGGCCCCACCAGCCATTTTGGATGGCAGCGCGCTTAGAACGAGAGTCGTGTACTCCGATAAGAAGCAAGCTAAGGATGATGTGGAACAGGGCCAAAGCAAAGCCGACACGCTGCACTCCGAAAGCGCCGTAACATGAGTTGTCCTTGCAGTTGAGTCGCAGGTATCCATGTGTAATGCTTTCTAGTTGTTTCGATGCCCAGTCTGAAAGCAGTAGCCACGCGAACTATTGTAGTGATATGACAATTCCATGAGTGAGAAACCCTATCCTGGAAGAGTACATGGCGCAGTAGTAAAGAGCAGCTCATGGCCCACAACGACTTACCAGTGAATTTGCAAGCATTATAAGCTATAAGAGTCGTGCCAGGACCACAATATGGGTTAGAAAGTTACATGTCTAAAAGTATAAAACATCAAAGTCCATACAGCCACACTACATAGAACGTACAGCGTAGCCAACGCGAGTGGCAATGGAGTTGTTGCAGTTGCATGAACGACAGGCGAGCGAACAGGCTGCAGCAGAGAAGCACGAGGCGAGAATGGAGCCAATGCCGCCCAATGCAGGCATGGCAATACAGCTCAAGGCGGCGCCCATTTAGCTAGTTGTGGATTGTGGAGTAATATACAGTCTGTACAAGGAAGGTGGAGTAACATGGAAAAGAAAAAGGACCATGTGCCAAGAAAGCATGTCTTGCAGGTGACAGGAGGGCGTTCAATTATGCAATTACAGAGGGTCTAAGCCACCTTGGCGATGGATGGATTTTCTGGCGAATTTTGGACAATGGACGGCCGAGCGGAGAGAGAGCGGGACAGAGCTTGAAAATCCATTTGCGTACCAAAAATTTTTCCTCCTCTCTCTTCAATCGGAACAATTGGTACATGAGGGCGACATCGATCATCAAGGATGAGCGTGGGCTATAGCACCTCTTTGACGCACAGGCAGTGGTGAACAGGATAGGCCAGCATCTCAGCATCAACGTGGCAATCAGGGGGAACCTAGGCATCATCATCATCAATCGTTGATGACACTACTTTCTCCTTGTCTTGTCGAGGCGCAGGGAGCATCTTTTTGTCCATCACCTTTGCCGTGTCGAGAGAATCAGCTTAGCCCACCTGACGTTTGTTATTTTGAAGCAACACCTATTAACACCACAACATCCTCTATTGCCTGTACTAGTAGCAAAATGGCTCACTCTGCTATCTGGAACTCTCACCCCCGCGGCTATGGCAAGGGCTCCCGCGAGTGGTAAGAATCGTTTTCAAGAGTCTCTCATCTCCCATCAGGATATCTTTTCAAGGCTGAATCCAACATTATTCTTACCAGAGGCAACATGTGGCATACATCATCAATCATCATTGGGCTACGCCAACATCATGCAATCATCAATCATCAGCTAGGACATGGCATGAAATTCGTCAGTTTGCATGGGGAGACTCTGCATCAAATTATTTTTACTGAAGCAGATGACCTCTGCAACTGACGGCGCCGATATTATCGTGTTGAGCGACAGTTTTCCGTTGACTGGTCGACGTTGATAGAGCAGCGTACAACATATCATAATCAGCAGTGGATTATCTGTTTTGTGGATACTTTGGTATCTGACAAAGCAATAGTTTACTTACACTTCAGTACTCGATCTTCGGTTATATCAGCCATCGTCATATTGCCGTCTATTTGTATTTGTGCCTCAGGACTCTGGAACAGCATCCCATGGACTTTAGAGGGCATTTGGTGGTCTAAGCATACTCTGTGCTATTGTGCCCATCGACTAAAACATTCATGTTGTTTTGACACTCCGTTTTGATAGCCGTGTCTGCACCCACCAGGCTGGTCTGATCCGCAAGTACGGTCTCAACATCTGCCGTCAGTGCTTCCGTGAGAACGCTGCCGCCATTGGTTTCAACAAGGTATGTGGCAGTAGTCCATGACATCTATGGCGATGAATAATAACTGGCCAAAATACTTTCTATGACGCTAGAAGAACTAATTGCGATATCTCGCGTTGTTTTTGTTGTAATAGACCCGCTAAATTGTGACCCCACTTTTTTGTTTTTCCAATGTACATTATGCGCTTGGAATAAACACCTCTGTCACACACAAATAATGATATTTCGTTCGAATCTGCTTTGACTGAAACTAAGGAGATCTTTGTCAACCAGGGCATATCAAATGGTGGAGCAGTGTCATGCTTTTTTGGTCTTTTAAATCAGGGTATATGGAGTGCATTGTTTGTTTTGAGCATGATAATTGAAACTGTCGGGATTCGCAACTTACGCGCGAACCTTGCGCGCAGCAACGTTTGGCAAATCATTATGGGTTGATGTTAACGTCAATATAAACATCCGAAATTTTGCTGAGAGCGTTCTTCTATACGCCGTCCTTGTGAGCACTTCACTTTTTCATGGTAACTTTTTTGTTACATGCTCACAATTCCGTCTTCTTTGCAAACTACTCATTTGTTCGCAAGTATTGCATTTCTTTTAGACTATTATTCTATTCAAAAAAAGTATGACTCTTTTTATTCGGCTTGGCATGGAAGTAAGTTTTCAAGTTACCTCATCATTTTGCTCTCGATCGTACATTCGCACGCCCATCGACGCGTACTTTGCTACCGACATACCATCCCGCTCACGATGATATCGTTCTATGGACGGTTTCCTTTCATAAATATTACTTCCCAAATCCTCAGCTCCAGCTCTTATGGCGATTCCACCAACGAATAAAAAAAAAATGGCCAAGAGTACAAAATGAAGAACAAACTTGATCTTACAGATTGAAGAAGTCATTCGATGCAGCCAAAAAGGAATATGTGGAGGACAAAGGCATTTCACGCCATGACTGGGCGCCGTGTGTATGGAAGTGGAGAGCCGGAATGGAGTGAGAGCGAAGTTAGGCATGGGGAGGAGTGGAAATGTTTGGGCAGCCCTTCTTGACAGGGTTGTATGCGGGAGGCTAATTCATGTTTGCGAGAATCTTGAAACCCGTTAACAAGGTAGACATGGAGAGAGATGCCATAAGCGCGTACAAAATTTTCGTTGACTGTTACTGCCCTGATGATCTTCGTCTCCATCGCTCGACATCGCTCTCAGAATCTAGGCATGGACATGTTGCGGATATTCTCGAGATCGTGTACCATATACTGATTGATGAGGCGGACGGTGTTAATCCTGGATCATGACCAAGATAGAGCATATCTACTAGATCATAAACCAGTATAACTATTTTCCGTACGATATTTTTACTCACGATTAGACGAGGTTATGCGTCTAAATTCGAGTTACATGGAGGTAAGTGATTCTGGCAAGCTATTGTTATTGTTACGGATAGAATCATGGGTAGCATGACATGGACATTGATCCCACATGCATAATCGCTTCTACAGGCGTCACACTATGTGGACATGTTTTCTTTCGGGTAGCACGGATCCTTCCCAGAGAGATGTCGAGATACACACATGAACAATCGCCAAAACACAGCAGTACTGAATAAGCATATTGAGTAGACCAATTTTATGTATCTACAGATGGTGCTGTCGGCATACTAATGCGAGAAGCTGCATTTTGTCAAAGATAGAACAAAGAACGTAGAGAAACTGGGTAACGAAACCATGAATGATTTACAGCGTTCTGGAGAAGAGAACTATCCAGGCGTGTGTTGAACAGAAGAGAGCCGCGCGGCGTGAGAGGTATACACAAGAGAAGATTAAGGTTGCCCAGATTGAGGATTACAATGACAGAAGCCTCTCCCCTTCCCCACGCCAGGATGAAATAATCGTCTTTGACACCAGTGCAGCGACATCATCTACTGGTGCGTGCGTAAAGGAGACGCTGATAGCTTCCAGCGACATGCCGCAAGGGGAGATCATCCGTTTATTTCCTTCCAGAGCTGGATAAAGACCATACCCTTTTGAATTGAAAACCAGTTTATAAGAATTACTCCTTCACTTGTGAAAAAGCAAAGACTACGTATAATAGAGATTGTGTTTGAGGAAGAAAGTGATTTTTCACCAAGCTCAGTTCGCATTAATACCTCGCATGGAATTGTTAAACTTGCGGACCATGAAAAGAGAGTCAGAAAGTTGAGTCTATGCCTTATATGTCTATGCACCTCCAGGCTTTACGATATTCTATTATATGTGTAAGGTCATTCAAGTCCTATAAGAGCGAACAAAGAGAGAAAAGGTTGGAATATCATCTTTTATTGAACGCATAATAGGAGCCTTGTGATATTTAATTATGCTAGTGTGGATATAAAACAGGGGTTCACGATCGAGGTTCAGGCTTCAACTCTCCCCAACAGGAAGGAATTTTGGAAATCACGTGTACTAATTAAGAATCTAGAAGGGTCGAGGGCGGTTTGTAAAATTGAGGCAATATTGTCTGTGTGACCTTCGACAACATACCAAGGCTGGCGAGGTAGCGGGGATTGGGTCAGTTACTTGTACACTATTGTAAACTAGAAAAGGGATACCGATCACGTCTTCAACAAGCTGGTACCTCAGGGGACGGGTAGGTCGACTGAGGAACGAGTGGGGGGGGGGGTGTAGTATCGAAACCGCAGCGGTGGTACACATGTGCGATTTTGAGCCTCTTGCAGAACACAGCATGGAACACAGCATGGAACACAGAAGTAGCACAGCAGCAGCACTGCACTGCGTGGAGGGAGCCCACCTTATCCACCCCGAGAGGGCACATTTTGGTATGCCAAACTCGGCTCGAGCGTTGAGAGCACAGTGTCACTAGCACAATTCTTGGGATACCGGGATGGCAAGGTTATGAGAGCACCACGGCCATTCCTCTCTGCTCTTGCATGACATGGCCTATGCTCTCTCGCCATTTCTCCAGACTGATGATGTGAAAAGAGATGATGGAGTGAAGCATGTGCATGACTTTATAAAATGCATTCGTCTAGTCTAGCAGAGATCCATCATCACGAATGGGCGAGGGGACAGTAAGGAGGATACGTTCCTGTATCTTAGGCATCCGTTGCCCCCTGGTCAGGGGCAATCAATCCCCGAACAAATGTTTTTTCCAGTAAGACAGGGGAACTTTGGAGGTAAAACCTAGAATTGGGCAAAACGGAGGCATTCATTAACGGCGCTATCGAGAAAAACTGGCTGTTTGATAAAAACGTAGTCAGCAGCCTAGGTAGTGCTAACTTAACTTTTAGACAGGTACGCCACAGGTTACAGGAGTCACCAACGACGAGGTAGTTCAGGGGGACCATCACCACATGGGCACTAATGAAACTAACAAGATATGAATGGCCGAGCGGGACAACTCCAATACACACAATGTCTTTGTCTTTGAAACAGAGGAGTTCGATGTGGCAGAACAGGTCTCTGCAAATTGGACGCAAACAATTTCCGCCTCTTTCATTTATCCCGGTTTTTCAATAGGTTTTATTGTCCTCAGTCTATGTAGGACCTACAAAGCAAAACAAAGAAATTTTTTTCGTTACTATACCATACACTTACCAAAGAACATCTTGTTTGTCCTGGGCATCAAGAGTCCTTGACCAGCGCCTTTCCTTACCCCTTTTTTTCTCAGTTAAAACTCCGTGGGTTATGTAGAGATTCCAGTTTCCACGTTATCGCATGTACTCGTCATCAATTACCGGTAATATCGCACAACGTTTTACCAAGAGATGGTGACAAAGGTCCACTAGGTCAAAAGGCCAAACGGAGGCTACATGACTTGTCTCCTTGTTTGGTAGTAAATCTCCCGAGGGTAACACGAAAGGGGACAGATGCAACAGTTTGTTAGATGTAGGTGTAACCTCCTGTCAATTTTCTCTTTCCTCTTATTGTTCTGCACCCCCTTTTTTTCTCTTCATTGTCTTCATTGTTCATTGGTAATTGATCAAACATTTGGGTCCACTCCTTTCCTACCCAGCCACCACTCTAACCTTCCTCTATTTGACATCACCTTTCGATTGGATTGTTGGAAGTCCGGTATCCACTTTCAATATCAGCGCAAAATTGAGTTAATTAATTCCCTACCATCGTGATTTGTGAATACCGATGTCTGACTTGCTTACTGTGCAGCGTATACCCAGGGCGGGTAATATCCTAAGCAACTCTGTAACAACATCTATTGGTCCAGGGGTTCCTTCAATCAAAGAGTGTTTAGCCCTGGCACCCACTGCACACCTGTACACCCTTCCTATATAAACACCTCCTTATCCCACCGTTACTACTCATCACTCCACTCTTCAACACTTCTTCCAACCCTCTCCAGCCACAACGGCAAACCCATTACTTCTATAGACATAGGCATATCATCCACCTTACCCTATCCCTACCAACCCGCTTCGCCTCCTTCAAATCCCTTTCCGTGAAAACCAACCCTTACTCCCCCATCAAACCAATCTTTCATTCTTTTTCCGATTCAACATGTTGTTCCGTGCATCTTTCATTGCTACTGCTGCTATTGCGCTCCTTGCTGCTGTTTCTGACCACGTCGAGGCGCACTCTTGGGCTGACTGCGTCGATTGGCGCTTCAACGACCCCAAGAAGCCCGGCTTCAGAGATAGCGACGGCAAGTGCTTTGGCTATGCTCGCAAGTTCCCGTTCAAATCCAAGACCCCATTCGGAGATCTCGACAGTGCCTCTCCTAACCGCCACTACCAGCAGGACCCTGATGACTTCACTGCCTGCTCGGATGGTCGCCACGGCCGAGAGCCCGGTGCTGATGAGACCCGCCAGAACCCCATCTCCAAGGCTTATGGTGGTCGCTTCGGCAACATGGCCTCGGTCAAGGCTGGTGAAATGATGTGTGTCCGCTGGCCGGCCAAGAACCACGCCGTCAAGAGCGAAGAAGACCGTGGTGTTTTCATCAACATGCCCAAGACCATCACCAACAAGGACCCCAACCAGTCCGAGTTCATGAAGAACACTATTGCC
>JAAAIY010000149.1:32283-43613 GCA_016098105.1 Actinomortierella wolfii
ACTGCAACCACCAGAGTGACACTGACCACACCCCTTGCGGTGGTTGCTTCATCGTTCCTGCTGATCGCAAGCCTGGTATCTACTCTGTCCAGTGGCGCTGGGAGCTCAACGACAATGAGTGGTATACCTCTTGCTGGGACCTCCAAGTCACCGCTGGCGACCCCAATGCTCCCCCATCCAAGGGCATCCAACTCGGCACTGTCCCTGGCACTGAGATTGGCAAGACAAACGACAAGATCGTCGATGGTGGTGACGGTAACGGCGATGAGGGTAGCAACGACGGCGATAACGACGAAGAGGATGGTGACGAAGAGAGTGGCGATGGCGACAACGATAGCGACAACGATAGCGACAACGATAGCGACAACGATAGCGACAACGATAGCGATAACGATGACGACGACGATAGCGACGACGATAGCGACAACGATAGCGACAACGATAGCGACGATGAGAGCGACGATGACGACGAGTAATTATTCTGTCGTTACCGCCCCAAGTCTCCAGATGTGGCTGACGAGTAGGAGCTATCGAGCTTAATACTTGATACTCTCATCCCTTTATTTTTGTATATTTCCCTGTAATATACCCGCCCGACACTCCTTCATCTTGATCTTGTCCTTTCCCCTCCCCAAAAGTGCTAGAGCAGCGACATTGTACCAATTGAGAAAAAATAAAGAATTCTATCATAGAATACAACAGTTCTCGCTCGTGCGATGGATTGATTTAGTGTAGGTTGAGTTTCTACGCAGTAGTGTATGAAGAAATGGCAGAAAGAAGTTAAAGAATGTCTACAATTTATATAGCTTTTGAGTACCATGTAGACCTTACAGTGCTGTCACTCCATGTTGAACAATTCTGCCAAAAGAGCCTTGGTGAAATGTGTAGCACCAGCCATTGCCGATGATCACAACAGCGATTGCTCTGGCATATCAGACTTGGCGACTTTCATGAGCATGTTCATAGCGGGACACAGGTGCGCCAGGCTTGCGGTTTTTCGTCCGCTGCCCTCAGTAGGCACCAGAAGCCATCTAATTGATTGAAATTATTTTAACAAGCAATCACAGGGCTAAAGATGCTAGGAAGTCGATTTCCAACTCTGCGACATCGACCTGGCCGCTGTAGGAATGCAAATATCCAGAATGTTATGGGTGGTGCCACAAGCCACGACTAGAGAGGTGGTCGATTGACATTGAGAGCTTACTATATGCTATGGACAGACTAACAGATCATGTTAGAAGCGGTGTCAATGCATGGTTTATATTGGAGTCTTTAATTGTTGCAATGTTTGAGTACAGACCTGTGCCCCACATAGGAAGGCATCTTTGAAGTTACTATCAGGTTAGTGTTTGCTCCTAACCAAAGAAGGTACCAAGACAGCTCCATTTATACTGATGACCAACGATGCGCCATTGACGACAATATGATGTAAGAATCTCTTCGGAATCTCATTGCTATTTCGTCCTGTGAGATTGCCTTGCAAAAACTGAAAGAGCTCCACACCACTGAATAAAACTCCCGGAGAGCATCAAATGTGTGCGGTGGCATAATTCTCAGGATTCTCTTATGGCTGCTTTCGAAACTCCCATGAAAATCCAATGTTCAATCCACTCCCCTGGGTAGCTTGTTGCTCTCACAAAGTGCCGTTGCATCTTTTCTCCTTGTTCAGCCTGGCTGATTGTTTCTAGTTGCTGATGTGTTGATGATATTGCTCGGTTTGCTGCTCTAGACTGATAAAGTGGAGCCACTAGTACGTTTTGAAATGAAGAAATCGTCATAGACTTCTTTATCTGTCAACAGAAATCATTCGCTTGTTAAATGCGTGCTTGGTGATGCCGAATACTATGTTTCTGACTCTTAAGAAAGGGAAGAACTTCTTAAGGATGCTTACGGTGTTGAAGCCTTGGTCACCAAGCCATTATGAGCAGCCTCCATGAGCACAGTACTAGTGGGATAATATGCCCTGAACATGTCAAGGGTTAGATCACCTGCCAATGAGCAAACATTACCAGGAAGGGATATTATCCCTCGAGGGTAGTGCATGCTACATTGTCTGGCGAACATTTCATCATTGATCTAACCGTAGATCTAGAAATCATCGAACAAGAAGTAGCATGTATATACTAGTCACTGTTGACATATGCATTCGTTTTGTGTTCTTGCATGCCTTGTGAGACAATACTGCCGCTGCTACATGATATTACGCCCTCTCTTATATTATAACCCCAACATCATCTCTGCGCTTGCTATTATCCCCGGTCAATGTGGTGTAAGAAAATCCCGCTGATTGGGATTAACACAGCTTCTGCCGGCTGCACGGCTGCAGATAAATGCGCGTATTGCAAGTCAGCATGGTCCCCTACCATGTAGCTTGTTCTTTGGTCGACTTTTCCATCCTCAAGCTTCTAGAATGCTGAGAGTTATCTTTTGGATGAAGAAGGTCTGGAAAGAAGGACTGAAATATCTCACGAAGCTAGTCTTTCCAATTAAGAGCCGAGCCTAAATGATAAGATGGCCACAAGGTTGGCGGACATTCATAACGGTGCTATGGTGCTATGGTACCGACTACATGGAGATGGAAGCAGAGATGAGAGCAGAGATGGTTCTACCACACCCGAATAGGAAAGTGCTTTCAATGGTTGCTGGTAGGCAACGTGACATCTCCTACACTCTGTTTGATGGAATAGATCCTCGTCGCTATGCACCCTCATTGCTTAAACAATTCTCGAGCAATACCTCCAGTAGTGGCTTAAACGCCCTTCGATGTGGAAGCTGGAGCACAACAGATGGGATCCCTTTGATATCCAAGCAGTGAAGTATTAATGTAGGGACTATTGTCGTACGCAAAGGAAGAGACCCCTTACCACTTAGATCATACAGAACAAGGGCTCATCTAAAAAGCGGCCATCTACCCGGCAAAAACGGGAGTGTCCTCCTCGAAAAAGAGATCAACCAAAGAAACCGTGGGATTGAGACTCGATCCATTCTGTGGCCGTCTACACGCCAAAGGAACTTTCTCTTTCTTTTTTTCTCACAGGGGTGTTGGCACTTGACCACCCTGCATACACAGTGCAATCACTTTTCTATTTGATCACGCCATTCCATGGAGTGCAAATCAGCATTCTTCGCATCTCTCCTTTCTCATTCATACTCGCCATGAAAATGAATGACAATCTCGCATTAAATGGAGTTGTCTCTTCTATTTCAGAAACTTCTTCCTCAGACACTTCTACACAACAGCTCATCCATAACTTCAATCGCTGCTGCACCATATCTTCCCCTGACACTTCTACACAGCAGCTCATCCATAACTTCAATTGCTACTGCACTATATCTTCTCCAGACATTTCCACTCAACAGCTCACCCATACCTACAATCCTAACTGCACCATATCCTCTACATCTTCTCGAAGGACTGCTCAGTCTAATACCGTTGGTGTAGACAATGGAGACACGCCTTTGCGAGACCTCCGCCCCTCGGTCGTGACTGACTACATTCCTTGGGGACATTCTTCTAGATCGTTTCTCTGGCAGACTATGATCGCCTGGAAGGAACAACAGATCGAGGTGGTCAAGGCGCAAATTTGGAAAATACAGCAACAACGCCCCTTGGACAAGGTTCTGTTGGATATCCATCTGGAGTACTACGACAGCCTCGTTCAGCAGCACTCGGAGATGATGGAAAATGCTACCCACCTCGATGTCGATCCTATTTCGTTCCTGTTATCTGCGCCGATGGCTACCCATGCTGACACGGTACAATCCCGCAGATCGCACGCCCCTCCTCATAAACATCATTAGTTCTCGTGAAGTAGAACTATATATGGTACTTGTCCTCATAATGAACAGATTTTTTTTGTATCCTGACTCTATCTCTTATACATATATTGCACGTGTCTTTCCTTTGGGAAGATGAGGGCCTCGATTCCCGGCACCAATTTAACAAACATGCAAGCGTCATCACCTTCAGAACAAAGTGGGACTTTCGTGTGATTTCTCGCTGCAGGTCAATCGCCCTAAACAAAGAGGGCTTTTAGCCATTAGTCTATTTTGCTTCCCTCCCACTTATCAGCTACTGAACAAAGGACTAAGAGGTTTTGGCTATACAATAGCTAACAACTATCCTTCTTCTCTGAGGTTTTGATACTTGCAACTAAGTCAACCGTTTACCCACATCTTTTCTCCTATGATCCCGCTTACCAGCTTAACTGAATCCATTTCGACCGGAGACTGGCTGGCAATCATTATTTACCTTCTTTAGGTCTCTATAATATGGCTCGACATCTGTCTCTCTTTTACCGAAGTTTGCTGTTGCTCAGCTTTCAGTGAGCATACTTCTTTGCCACGACGTTTAATTTGGTATGGTTCGTTAAAAGATTCCTGCACCAGTCCGGCTATGCGTGAATCAGTTGTTGGTAATGTTGAATTATTGTTATGGCGTATATTGTCAAAAAGTTGTCTTTATTACCAGAAATTATACACGAATATTCGCGTACAAACAATCCGTTTATAATGGCTTTGACAGTAGTAGCGCGAGTTGGCTGCGTGAGGGTATACACCACCTTTGTCGTCCTTAGAGCCAACACCTAATAGAGAGGTCCTGTGCAGATTAGAGTATATATTGGGGTTATAGAGGCTTAGCTTCTTGCAAAATGGAGAGCGCTGACCCAAGCCTGATTGAGCCAACCACACCCTACTAAGTTCAGTGTTTAACACGTTAGAGCCCAACTGTACCGTACATTTGGGGTAAGGATGACTGAATTACACTTCAAAATTGCGTTCTTTAAAACACCATGAGGAGAATTTATGGCCATGGGGCAAGTGGAGATAGAGAATCAATCTGTTGAAGGTGTCCAGGGCACTATTCGTGGACTTCAGTAGGGGTGAGGTGAATGTTCAAATCCAACTAATGGGAAAACTAACATATGCGATGTGTCGAGACTATAGATGTTTGTGTTACAAATATAATTGATGCAGGAATCAACAGCCAATAATGGAGCCATGCTAAGAGTAGCACCCATAACCTTCAGAATGGGTAGCCGTCTTTGAGGCGTGCAAAATGCACCTGCGATGGCGGGGGACCGACTACACCCACTTGTGATTGTTGTACCGTCTTTGAAAAAATTTGGACTGTTGAACTGGAGACTACGTTAAACTTAAGCGGATGCTATCAACATCAGCTTCATGTATTTAAAATGTACAGGGCGGAGATGCACCACACGGCGATTTTTTTTGATGAGAGCAGCAAAAGGTGCTGTGTCTGTTTTTCACCAAAGGGCCTCGAAAATATTCATGGGTTACCTCGCCATCCGCCTTCTTTTGTTTGTAACTCTTCCTTTTCCATTCTCTCAATCTCCCACTCCCTACTTCCTCACTCTACAACCCCCTTCCTCTCCCTTCCCTCCGCTCATAGTAACCATGAGCTTCTCGTATGGGTACCGAAACCCATGTGTTATTCAGGACCCCTCCGCTCCAACTAATGTCATTGTCGTTGGTGTAAACGAAGAATCGGGTTCTACCTTGGAGCTGACTCGAGTCGACATTTCAGACCTCAACAATCCAAAGGCAAAGCGGTTTCAAAATCACACCGATATCCAGAGATGGTCACCGGCGACTGAAAAAGCATGTGTTCTCTATCCCAGAGAAGTGTGGGAGTCAAACATCCCTATGTTTTATGTGCGCCAGATCGGCTCAAGGTCATATGGAGCAGACATTATGGTCAATGGCACAGTCATCCCAGGTCCACTGAGTAAGATTGACCTTGTCTCAATAAAACTCTTCAGCTACACTGGCGCATACAAAGACCGCGAATGGGTCACAGCGGTCGCAAAGCAGATTGGTCAAACAACTGCCTCTCCCTGGCTTGCACTCTCAAGGAATGGTACCAAGGGTTATTACGATCATAAAATACAGCGATTTCCTCCAGCAGATGCTCTGCTTTCTGTTGGAACCTATCCAAAAGTCACCTCTCCTACTACACTAGTTCCAGGTTTTCTGACCGTTTTCGATTCCACCGGTTCTAAAGGATGGGTATACAAAGTCACTAGTTCGTATGTAGATCTCATTGAGCAGTGGCTAGCAGATCCGGTTGACGTAGACATGGGTGGTATAATCCTAACACCTAACGCCATCTCAGTGACTATGGGATTAACCGGATTTATTTTAGATAAGGTACGTTTTGTTCCTGGTATATATCCTGTACAGTTTCCACTTTAAAATCTAACATAGGCACATCTGCTCTTCACCATCTTTAGGCGCCCGACGATTCGATAGTGTTGTATTCAGTCAGTCCCAACGAAGAGGCGAAGGCCACTCTCATGAGAGTTGCAGTCAATGGAAATGTGCCTCGTTATATGGCGGGCCGAGCTAGCACTATCCTAGACTCCAATAAGGTGCTACTATTTGGTGGTCTTCAAGGCGATAAAGGATCCACCATTTTCCATTATTTTGACACGACTACAAATACTTGGTCGGGACCGGACCTCGTCGCGCCTTACATTCCGCCTCCTCCGCCTCCTTCGCCTCCACCCCCCAAAAGCATTAACGTTGGAGCCGTCGCTGGTGGTGCTGCAGGAGGAGTGGTGATCCTACTCGCTATACTTCTTTTTGTCTATCAACGTGGTCGACGCCGGCGCCATAATACGGTGACAAACAAGCCCAAGACAGACGACGTTGCGGCTACGGATCGATCTTTTACTAACATGGCTGAGACCCATCAACTGCACCACTACCATCCTCCCCATAATCCACATACCAGCCCTGAAGGCGACACACCTGTCATATATGCATATGAAGTTGATGCACACGAGCAGCCCCAGATCATCGAACCTACAAAAGCGTCGTATACAAAGCCGCCATCGTTGCTACCTGGTTCACAGCGTACAGCATACCGAAATCCTCAGGATAGGATGACGAAGATGCACTACCCTTCACCAACGTTTTCCGAAAATTACATCTCCCATACATCTTCTGGTTCAACTGTGTCCACAGGCCAGGAAGCACAATCATCATCATTTGCTGACACCTATTCAAAAGCCTCAGCTGTACCTAATACGTCTCGTCCTTTGGGTAACCCGCAATACTACCCAGTACGCAACAACCGGTAATGATACTGTATAATATTAATATAAATAAAACCGTCGCATTAGCGTGATAACTATGACATAGTAAAGAGAAACGCATTCCGATCGACTAATCAGGAGAGGGGAATATGACACTAGTGGTCTGATGGGTAGAATGTTCGACACTGTAGAGCAACCAACCTAGTATACCGTTGATCCGTTTAGTCCATTGATGGTAGGTAGGCACTTTGGGGATTGGCGTCCCAGTAATAAAGATAGCCTGAAGGGACCTTGGCTGATTGACAATCTCTGAAGGTATGCAAGATGTCAAGCCAGTACGCCTCTTAGATGTAGAATAGCTGCCTATGAGCCTTCTTCTATTTGATATATTTTAAACAAAATGCGCGCCCTCCTTGAGCCGGTATGATTAAAACTTTGGCTTACACCTGGAAAAGCAAGGCAACTGAAATTGGCTTTGACCCGAGAGTAATTCCATTAGAGCGTATGAAAAAGTAATGGTGGGATGAATGAAATGAGATGTTTAAAAAAAAGACAATGCATTTTAGTATCGAAAATTATGCAGGCACGACAAACTTATTTCATGGTGGCATGAATATGTTTGGGGTGGTGGTGGTGGTGATATAGTGGAGCAGAGCCCAAGCTACACTCAAATTTTCTGGACCTGAAGAACAGGTTTCTTTCCAAGTGGAAAAAAGTGACCCTTCTCCAAACTTGCGATATCATCAAGGGTGTATTCCTATCCACATTCTATGCAGAGGTGTTACCTCGTTCTCATATCATTATAAAAAAAAACAAAAAGTAGACAGTACCTGATGAATGAAGCAATGGTTTGAAGGTAAAACAAAGAGACGTGTTCTTTTTTATAACAACTTGCTTACAGCGCAGGTTCAAAAGATACTATTTACATTGAAGAACGATATACACTAGGATGTTGTCTCGTTTAGAGGAGAGTCAGACGGAGCTCGACCTCGCCACGGAACTTGGAGCCCTCGCCAATCTGGTACCACTGCTGGATCTGACCAGACTCGAAAACTCTGTCCAGGGGAATCTTGGTGCTGCCAATGTCATCGTCCGAAACGAGGTCGTCATCAAAAACCTCAACCTTGAGGTCCTGGTCGGGCTTGGCCTCGAACTCGAAAGTCTCGTCGAACACGACGGTGCCGCTCTCGTTCTTCTTGGTGGCGGTTCTGTGCTTCTGCTTGTTCAGCAGGTGACCGATGGAGAGCTTGACATAGGGGTCGTTCTTGCCGAGAAGGCCATCCTCACGCTTGAGGTCCTTAGCCTGAATAACAGTGACAGCAAGGCGGCGAGACATGATGTGTGCTTGTGTGTTGTAAAGTGAAAGAGGTAGTGTATTTGGGGTTGGTGAGAGATGGGTGTGCTAGGTGCAGTTGGTATCTTGGGTGAAGAATGAGAAGGGCAGGTTTATATAGTGGATAGCAGAGGATTTCCCACACGTTGTGTCGTCGACTTTTGCGAAAAAGACGTGTTTCGTGCAGGTCAACATGTCCCGCGTCCTTTACTGAACACTCTCTTGTGTATCCTGTGGTGTTTGGCTAATTGGATAATGGTATTCATGCGGTGTTCTCCCCTTGTGAGCGTGAGATTTTTTTTGGACACTCGCTTACATCATTTAGCCCTACGCAGATATTTTCTATCTTTGACCTAACAAGATTAAATTATCGTACGTATAAACTGAACAGCGTACGGAGGGTGACCAATGGCTGTTTCGGTATCCAACAGGGCTTTGCAGGAATGTAGCACAGATACCCTCATTGGATTTTTGGAATTGAGGAGAAAAGGGGAGGGGGGCGGAGAAGGACTTTACCCTCGTCCTCTTTGTTCATCATGTTATTTTCTTGCAACATGGTGTCTTATGTCATCGGTACGTATTCGCGCGCAATAAAATTCCTCCTAGTAGGGATGGATTGCGCGATACCAGCATAGAAAAAAAAACGATGGAAGAGAGTGAACAACCGTTGCTAAGAGGTTTCCCAGTTCTTTTAGAGGTGCTGTTTGATTGTGTTTATCCCTCCCTCATTTTTTGTGCCAACAGAGGCTTTGGATGGGTCTTCCCTCTCGATAGGATTGCTGTTCCGCGGAAGCCAAGAACATGGCTGGGAAACCCATGGCGTGCATTTACAGCGCCGTGTTGGTGATTCTTCTCTTTTGTCCGAGAAGAAGTAATGGTCTCAGCGTAATATCTTTCTCGCTAACCACACATTAGCAATGAAGAGAAGAGGAGGGAGAGGGTCGAACGATTGACAGGGCTGAAAAAAGTTTTCTCTTTGTGCTTCTCCTTCCAGTAAATGCAGTACATGGTACACTGGCCCGCTTGCAATCATGCCATTCTTTTCAGGTTTTGCTGTGATAGCATTTGTCTTTCAAGGGAGGGTACCAGCATGGGGCACTGCAAGTATGATTTTTTACCAGCCAATGAGGGGGGATATGGATAACACGCCTCAAACAAAAGAAAAACATGAAAAAAATGCAACCACGACACGCTACCCAAAAAAACCCGGAGAGTTGGTTTTGTTGCCCTCAATAATATCTCTCAGGACTACCTTACTAGGCTCAAGTCCGTAGAACCTACTCGCACCTTCCATGGAAAAGAGATCGTCACGACGATCGTTAGACACTAAGGGTGGCAGCTTATTGTTTCTTCCTATAGGCTGGTTCCTTTGTGAAAACTTGTAAGCAAGGTATTGTCGAGCTGACGTATACTCCCCCTGCTCTTTAGCTCGTATATATTTTCTTGTTGCCTTCATTCATATGCTGTCCTTTTTTTTTCCCTTACTCTCAACTCCATTTCTCTTCACAGTTACTCACAGCCATCGATTTTTTTCCTCTGAAGAGTATGCTAACTTACTGTACCAGCTCTTTAGGTGCTATGAGAATTCTACGATTACTCTGTCAACTATGAGGCCCGAGTTCTGCCAGTATTAGGTGGTATACATGGCTCTGAAGAGCCAGATATTGCAGCCATCTGCTGAATCGTATATACCTATTATTATCGATCGAGTGGACAATGTTTATTTCTTCTATCCTAATCAATCAACATGAGCTCAACTTGAAAAGTGAGGTTTTTCAAGTGAACATCCATCGCTACTCTCTCGAAATCGAGCTATATCGCCCAAGTTTCTGTTTCTGGGGTCGATGCAACGGCGTAATAGAACCGATTCTCGCAGAAAATAGAGCAATAGGATGGTGCAAAGGCAACGATGATGGACAAATAGAAGAAGTGAATATCCAAATTTCTCCAGAACTTATGGTCATTAAATATGAATATCCTTAAGCGTGATCATGAGATTTGTTGAATGAAAAATAACCAATAAGTATTCTGCTTTCATTATAAAAAAATCGCAGCTGGCGCTATATTAGAAGAACCAGAGTATTCATAGATCTTCCTATATTACATTTTTTTTGTTACTGGACCTTGACTTTTCCCGAGCGGACATCCTTGCCGAGTTGGATGAGACCAAATCGGCGCGAGAAGAAGAAGTCATAGAGTGCCCACGGCAAATAACGAACAATGCGGAACAAGTTGGTCATATAGCCGTAGTCAATGTATCTCGGGGGCGATGACTTGAGACACTTCTTAGCCACGTACTGAGCAAACTCTTCAGTGGGGGTGCATCCAGGAACTAGCACCAAAAAAAAAATAAAAAAGGTGTGTGTGGTCAAAGTGTTATTGTCTCATGAATTTGGAGTATAATCAGCTCGACTCGAGTCCAAAATAGTCTACAAATATGTATGTTGCGACTAGGATGGAAAAGGTTCTTTACCTTGTGAAGCGTTGGCACGTGCGAGAACATGGTTTCGAAGGGTTTTGTAGTAAGAGTCTAGTGGACGCGTCAGCAGTCATCATATTTCACAGTTAGTCTCTCTCTCTAAATGAAAAAGCAGCACCATTCGGCACTTTTTTTTTTTCTTTGTACAGTACCTTCTGGCATGTAAAATGCCTTGAGATTATTGTCGCCAATGTTGGACTTGATAGCGCCGGGAGCCACGACGGACACCTTGACACCAAATGGAGCAAGTTCTAAGCGCATGCAGTTGGAAAGCGAGTGGACAGCAGCCTTGGAGGCGGCATAAAGGCCTCCAAACGGTGTGCTGGCATACGCTGTAACCGATCCGACGTTCACAATAAGGCCAGAGCCTTGGCGAATCATCCGAGGTGCAACATACTTGCAAACCAGAATAATGGACGTGATATTGGTGTCAAGCAGCTTGCGAGTTGTCTCCGCC
>JAAAIY010000149.1:43674-56110 GCA_016098105.1 Actinomortierella wolfii
AAAAAAAAACGACATAGACATGGGGCAGGGTATCCGGTTAGCAATCTGAGCTCGCCCCTTTTTCCAGTGAAATGTCAGCTGGTAATCGCAGTGTTTGGTTTGGCTATCTTAGACGTAGTATTCTTTCTCTTACATCCATGTCAATCAATGGCCGAGCGAGGCCAATACCGGCATTGTTAAAGAGGATATCTAATGGAAAAGAAACGGCCGGATTAGTAATACGCGTCAAGGTTGAATGTGCATGGATCCTGAGGCTTTCTTAGGGTCTTTATTATTATCCTTACCGATCCTTCCCTCCTTTTCCATAATGTCCTGTAGTTTTGATAAAAAAATGATAACACGGATAGTTAATTCGGTTACATTGTGTCCACAAATACTAGTGTTTTTGTCACTCCAGAGTCCAATATCATCTTACCTCGACAGCTTTCTTGATGGAAACCTCGTCCAGAACGTCCATATGAACTTTATGGATGTCAAGGCCTAAGGAGAGAATGGCGATATCAAGAGGAATATGTTAGTGAAGTAGAGAGACGAATCATATTGCTCATCCGCTGTTTTCCAAATTGCGGTATTTCATACCATCAATGCCTGTGATAGCGTCGAGGCGACGAACAGCAGCATAGACGCGGCATCCGTTCTATTTGTGTGTGGAGAATAACAGGATGGAGTATAAGATATGTTGCCCCAAATTCACTTTAAATGTCAAAACAAACACACATGTGCATTCTCTGGAATGGAAGAAGTTGAGGTACCTTCTCAAATGCTTTTGCTGTTTCGTAACCAATGCCTCCAGTAGTGCATCCGGTGACAAGAACGATTTTCTTGGTAGCCATGGTTTGTAAATGTGAGTTGCTGAAAATTGAGAATGGAACAAAGGAATGCTAGTAACTCATAATACTCAATGAAAGTTCACTTTTGAGAAAGTGAGCCGAGACGAGCCTGTAGAAAGGTAGGCCGATGAGCGCCCACGCTTTTGTGTATTCACGTATTCACGCACAGAGCATCGATCGATCGTTATCTATCCTCTATTTCTACCTGCGACCACGCTTACTCCTCTCCCCCTCACGTAGAATCACGTCCCCATTCCCACACACACACACACACCATTCTTGATATATTAGTTTGAGACGGTTGTATAATGCTATTTCCCTACCGTTGTTCCAGTCATTTTGATACATGATATACAGAGAGACGTTTATTTTGTTTTCCAATAGTATTATATTTATGTACCGTTTACTCAATGAAGGTGAAGCTGGACTGAACGGCACGCTGCCACAGTTCATATCGCGTGTTGCGGTCTATGTTAAGAGTGAATAAAAGTCGTGTTAGAATTCTCTCGTTTCTCTCGTAGTAGTCTGGGATGGGACTCTCAAAAGCTGCTTTTTTAAACTGTGCTATATTGCCACAAAGCTTACCTTGTGCCGAAATCTTGGGCGCAAAGATCTGGAGATCATCCTTATGCTCCTTGCTACGCTGGGCAAAGGCCTTGAAGCCACCTTTCCACATACCCATATCGAGGTAGATGGCTGCTGCCGTAGCAGCGCCCAAAGCGGTGCTCTCACGCATCTGAGGGCGAGCAACATTAATGCCGAGAATATCAGCCTGCATCTGCATGCAAATATCGCTGTTCGACAGTCCTCCATCGACTCGCAGGTTCTTAAGCTGCTTGCCCGAGTCGGCGTTCATGGCATCCAGGATCTAGGAATTTTAATAGCAGTATGAAAAAAAACAGTCAGAACATCAGGTCGGCCGCATGAGAAAAAGTTATGGGGACAAAACATAGTTGGAATACGTCACTTACAGCGCGAGTCTGGAAGCAAGTAGCCTCGAGTGTAGCACGGGCCAGATGATGCTTCGTAGTGTGCTGGGTAATGCCGAGGATACAGCCTCGGACTTCGGGACGCCAGTATGGTGCGAACAAGCCTGAGAAGGCAGTGACAAAGACGACGCCAGCGCTATCTTCGACCTTCTCGGCAAGTTCGTTAATCTCCTCAGCACTGCGGATGATGTTCATGTTGTCACGGAGCCACTTGACGGCCGAACCAGCGACAGCCACAGAACCCTCCAGGGCGTAGGCAGCAGGTTCGCCCTCGAATTGATAGCCGACGGTGGTCAACAGACCATTGTTGGAGGGAATGACCTCTGTGCCAGTGTTGAACACCATGAAGCAGCCAGTACCATACGTGTTCTTGGCCTCACCGACGTCAAAGCAGTGCTGGCCGACCAAAGCCGCATGCTGATCACCCAAGCAGCCCGTGATGGGCATACCATCGAGATCAGGAATGGCATGAATCTTCACCTTTCCGAACAGAGTCGAGGAGGGCTTGATCTCAGGCAGAATTTCACGGCGAACGCCAAAGAATTCGAGTGCCTCATCACACCAGTTGAGTTTGCGCAAGTCCATCAGCATGGTACGGCTGGCGTTCGTGACATCAGTGACATGGACACCACCATTGATGGAGCCTGTCAGATTCTATAGTGGGTTATGGGGGGAAAAAGAAGTGAGTGAGAGAGTCGAAGCGAAGGGTCACTCCATCCCGCACTGAGCACCAGTCCTCCTCGTCCATCCCTTTTCTGGACTTCCGAACTGTCGTTGACAATGGGTAGAGTTGTAGAGAATGGCAAACCATGTTCTGCAGCCCGACCAAACTTACATAGATGAGCCACGAGTCAACAGTGCCAAACATGAGGGTTCCATTTTCATGTGCTTTCTTGACAGCTGGAACGTTGTCGAGCAGCCAGCGGAGTTTGACAGCGCTGAAGTACGTCGTAATGGGTAAACCACAAATGTCCTAACAACAAGATTCACACGCCACCAGCATCAAGTGGAAGATCATAAGAGGAGAGGAGAAACATAAACAAATCATTGAGATGAAGAAGAGATGGAAATTGTGTTTGTGAGTTTCAGCGCCCCAGTTAAGCATTTGGACACATGTGGGTCGTAAAGATGTTATGGTTAAAAATCACTCACCTTGAGAATATCGGCACCCTTCTCTGTCTTCTCGCTCAACTGTTTGACAACGTCCTTGGTACGCACATCGGACCACACAATGGCGTGGTGCAGGGGTCGGCCAGTCTCGCGATCCCAAACAATGGTCGTCTCGCGCTGGTTGGTGATGCCGATACCTTTTTGTGTTTTGTGTTCACAGACAATATGCAGGAAAAAGAGACAAAATGTGTCAGATACTTCTTTTTGCCTGTGATTTAGTCAACCAGTTTCGTGGTCATGGCCAAGCAGAAAGCACAAGTACCTTTGAGGTCCGAGATGTGATAACCCTGCAGCTCAAACTTGCGGAGAGCGCCCTTGATGCATGTCACGACCGAGTCAAGAATGTCCATGGCATCCTGCTCCACCCAGCTAGATTCACATTATTAATGTGAGAGAGGGGAATAGGCGTGAGGAGAGGGGAGTTAAACCATGATTGTTAATGATAGAATATCAACCTTTTTTTGTTGTTGAGAGCGTCCTTAGCACGTTCTCCCTTCTTGTCCACGGAGATAATTTTTTTTTTGTTCGCGTGAGAGCAAATTGATATGAATTGGTGTCCAAACAACATACCCAGGGTGAGGAAAGTACTGACGGTACTCCAGCTGGTCACCAATGACCAGTCCACCGTTCTCATCAAAGATTAAGAATCGTGACGAGGTAGTACCATTGTCGATGGCTCCGACGAAGGAAGGCATGATTGTGCTGAATGGAATGGGCGAGGGTTGTGGGCGTGAATAGGTGAGCGTGGGAAGGGGGAGAGGTGTCGAATGGAGGAATGAGGGTACAAAAAAAAGAGAAGAAAGAAAGAAAGAGGAGTTTGATCCCTTTCAAATGATATCACTTTCGGGAGGGGGGAGGTACACAGAACAGTGTAAGACCCGTGCGGGTGTGGGTGCTTAGCGTGGCGTACAATATCAGTTCTCGTTGTTGACTGCCGCCCACAATAGTGCGAATAACAACACCAAAACGTGCTGTGCATTTTCATTCATTTGAATCTCCAGCGTACTCGAGGTACTCTTCGTTTGTGGAAAGTCTCTGACGGCCCTCCAATCTTTGATAAGTCCGATCTACCACACTGGATCCGCTCAGTCCGCCCCACGGGGACGGGACCTGGATTTACCCCGCTATATGGATCCACTCTTCCCTCCCTCCCCTCCCCCTCATCTACAACTTGCCGTTTGTCACCCTGATCGTCGCTTCTTTTGGCCATTAGGCTTATCTCACGCGGAGGACAGGTGTGGAGAAATATAGTATATTCAATGGGAGCTAGGCAACCTGGTGCCTTCTCATTTTTTATCACAGTCAGCTGATTGACTGCCTGGCTGATGGGCTCACGGGCAGTGCTCCATGCCAAACTTGTTATTCTTGTCACAAGCATTCGTAGGGTGATATATTCTATCCTGATGGTATAGAAGCATGGCCACTACCGAACAGTCGGCTTGACATTCCACCGCGACAGGGCGCAAAAAAGGATTTGTCCTACATCCATACTTGGTATACTTCGGTCCGTTAGGTCTTTTCCATGGATATGGATGGCCCATGACAATGGCCATCGGGGATCTGAAAGGCTATGACGTCTCTTGTCTCTCTCAGTCGTAAGGTTTGTTGACATTTCATTGCCGCTCATTCTCCACACTCTTGGTCGCAAAGTCGTCTGACGGTTCAATCATCGTATTCCTGGGGTGATCAATAATTACGACCGAGATGGTACGGCTTTTTCCTGGCTAGTGTCCATTGATTGCCTCACTCTGCTGGTTGAGTGTAGATGGTTGCTGCATAGAACGGTGTTGGCCATCCTTGTTTTCGTTGCGCTGTGGAGCCCCTGCTTCTTCATCGACGTTGTGATTCATGTATTTTTCGTCGTCTTCGTCGTTGTCGGATGACGTTTCGCTCTCGCTCATCGGTCTATGCGCGTGTATACATCCACAGAAAAAGATGTTAGGACTCAGCTACGGACTTGATAATCCTGCTGCCACCGCTCATGGTGTCTCTTCGCTAATACTATACTTACTCAACGCCTTCCTTTTTCATCAAGTCACTCAAAAGATCCAGCAAATGACTAAGGAAAATGGGGGAGTAGAAACGAAGCCCGTTTAGTATTCATGTGTTCACTCATATGCTGTTTCCAGTATTCATAACAGCCTCTTCCATCTGCTTACTTATTCTCATCTTTTAGGCGTTTGATTTTATCCTGTGCAGCCTCCAACTCGCTTGTGTACTGGCGATGAACCTTCATGTCATATTTTCAAACAAAAGTCAAAGCATGCGGTTTTGAGTGAGTACGTGTGCAGTGGACGCAGTTCAAGGTCATAACGCGATGCATTTACATGAACACCTACACCAGACACGGCATCAAACTTTTCACGAAGCTTGAGGTACTTTTCCTTGAATGACATTTCCGCTGGCGGCATTTTGGGAAACAGGGATGACTCTTAGATGTGCAGAGAAAAAAAAAGTTGTTGAAAAGAATAAATTTTTTGAGATCACAATTTTTTGTCTACATTTCTCTATTTTGCAACCAATGTCGAAAGCAAAGAATCCACTGCATGTGCCCTCGCCATTCCTGGCAGACAATGTGGGTATGACTGAGGCGCAGCAGGAGGAAGAGCATGTCCACAACGTGTACCAGGCCATTGCATCACACTTTTCGGCAACACGGTATAAGGTAGAGGCACAAGTGCAACGGAGGAGGATCGTCTTGCTTGACGGGAAAAACGATGGTCATAAATAGACTTGATACGACTGACAGTTGCCCTTCCCTTCAAGCCATGGCCCGTAGTAGAAGAGTTTTTGATGACAATGCCATCAGGATATATTGGCGCTGATGTTGGGTGCGGTAACGGCAAATATATTGGCGTCAATCCTCGCCTATTTTTGGTGGGATCAGATCGAAGCTCTAATCTGATTAGTATCTGTGCGCAACGAGGCCATGAAGCCATGGTTTGCGATGGTCTTACGCTTGGCTATCGATCTAGATTCTTTGTATGTGTATACACGAACGAGGGTACCTCTATGGCTTGCAATTGTTTGATCGCGGACCGTATCATTGCTCCAAGCTAACAAGAAGCGTTTTTATTACCATAGGACTTTGCAATCTCGATTGCTGTCATTCACCACTTTGTGTCTCCAGAGCGGCGCTTGGCAGCAGTGGAAGAAATTCTGAGGATAGTACGTCCAGGCGGCAGGATCTTGATCTTTGTGTGGGCGCTTGAACAGTCTGGCAAACGTGACTTTGACAAGAATGTACAGGATGTATTTGTACCTTGGGCGCTGCCTGAAAAGCCTGCACAGAAAAAGAACAAGGTACCCAAGGGACGAGGCAAGGACACAAAAAATAGCTCTGAAGCAACGCAAACACCGGAACAAGAGTCATCTCCTTCACCAGCTGCAGACGCCGAGAAGCAAACAGCAGCACCATCTACACCATCTCCTACCACTCCCGAGACCACCGACTCATCCGCAGCAACAAAAGCACCATCCGTTTTCAAGCGGTATTATCATCTTTTCAGAGAAGGGGAGTTAGAAGAGCTCGTACTCTCCACCGGAAAAGTCAAGATTGAACGGAAGGGTTATGACCGTGACAACTGGTGGTGCATTGTCGAAAAGACATTGCCTTGAAGTTGATCCTTTTTTTTTGTCAAGTGATCCTCGATATTTTCATTCAATATAGGTGGAGAAGAGCTCTTCATCCGGACCAAGATCTCGTGTAGCCACTAGCACCACAGTCCGTAGGGAATTGAAAGCGCCTTCGTCGCTATGCCAGTCGCTAGCATACCAAATGTTAGGAAGGTACCGTTGTAGCTCTAAAGGGCAATCTGCGGTAGTAAAGTCTAGCTCTTGGTAGCGCACTATATGATGAAAAGTTTCAGAGAAATGAACACTCGTGTTCAGAGTTCTTATAAAAGCTGTGGCTCGGATTCAGCCTAGTCCTTTATGATCTCGCTATGCGGCTTACCATTAGGTGGATATTTTGACGTTCCATTATTGACAATCTGACCGATGGCAAGCGGGTTTTTAGGGTCACTGGTCATCCAGGTAGTGTCTGCTGTTGGAATGGCTCCAGGGTAGTTGTCACGCTTGTCTGCCGACTGATATACAAACCGCGAGAGACCAGTTGATTTTCCGTCCACGAGAATACCGTCGCAGCATCGCAAAACGTAGCGGTTGTTCAGTGAAATGAAAAATGCAGGCTGGTCTGGGCGGTAGAGAGTCCCTGGATACATCGCTACTGGCTGTCCTTGACGGGCATATCCACGTATAAAAACACCTCGTCCTGGTTATTTAAGCAAATCACATCGGAATGATCAGCAAAATATCTCTTCACCTATTACTACAGCCAGCACCGGAAAAAACAGCAACACGTACCTGCCCCTGGGATTCCAGAAGGCTGTACATCAAGCCAAAATCCAAGATGACTTTGCGTCAGTTGACGTAGCCCTGTATTTTCGCGCTCCTTTTCGTGCTTGAACCCCGAGTAATGACTGTGAAGACATTCAAGGTACGACACGATGCTTGCTCGTGCCGAATGGGGATTAAATGCATCAACATTCCTTGAGTTTAATGGGACATGCGGTGGCCGAAAAACTTGCTTAATTGCTTGCAATGGGTATCTATTTGCTTGATGCAAGTTAGTTATGTTGCGTGCAATCAACCATACATCTTCTAGGAAACGGGAGAGATACTACATACAACCGATGCACAAAGTCCCGAAAAGTTTTCATGTGAAGTGAAGACAACGTAAAATTGAAATAAACATTATTATTATTCTATTTATTTTGATGTACATGTATCATTGGGCAGGGTTGAGGTGGCAAGTTCAGTGTCGCTCTGGAAGGGGTTTAATGCTTGCCTGTGAGACCCTCTGTAGCTCCCTTAACCACGGTAACAATAGGTCCGACAGTGTTCTTGGCCGTATCAACAAGTCCTCCAGTAGTCTGCACAACATTGTCAACAGCGCCGTTGACATCTTGCAGATCACGAGCACTCAACTTGTTGGTAACTTCCTCGACAGGGGCACCAGTCTCTGGAAGGAGACTACCAGCGCTCTGCTTAACCGTTTCAACGACAGGTCCAACAGTACCTTGGACATCAGGGAGTCCACGGGCAGCCAAATGGCCGGCGGTAGCATCAGTGGCCTTGGAAACGAGGTCGTTGGTGAGACCCTGGACCGTATTCACCACCGGGCCAGCAGCACTGTCAATACCAGGAAGCTCACGAGGAGCAAGCTCATTAACGGTAGTGCCAACCGAGTTAGAATTAGTTGCACCAGAGACAAGGCCACCGACAAGTTCCTGGGTACCTTCGACAGGCTCCTTGCCATTGACTGTCACGTCGGCAATCTTACGCTTGGTGACTTTTCCGATGGGGGGGACGGGGACGGTCTTGAGAATGGGTTCAACAGTCTTGCCGACGTCGGTGAGCTGGCGACGGAAGCGATCACGGCGGTAGAGCGATCGCTGGGACGAGGAGATGGGTGTGGCCACGGCGATGGCGGCAACGGCGGAGAGAAGGAGAATAGCGTTGATCTTCATGGTGGTAAGAGTAGAAATGTGAGTGGGAGTCGAACTTGAGTTGTGCAGAGTTGAACGAAGAAAGTAGGATTGGGAGTGCAACCACCACCCGTTTTTATACAAGGGTGGTTTCCCTGCGTAGAAAGTCCCGGTGAGCATCATCCTTGGACTTGGCACATCGTAATCAAGGATAAGCGCGTCCATGAAACGCTAGTCTCAAAGTCAGATGCTGCAAACTCCCCTGTCTAGTCTAGCTTTCCTTTGAGCAGGGGAGCAACGGACAACAAGAAAACTGTTATCGCCGACTGGATAGTAAAGGGCAGTTGCATTTTGGGTTCCCATGATCCCATGAAATGCAGACAAGTAACTAGGAGAAGAGGCCACTAAGGCTTCAGGAGAGCAACTACAAAGCGAATAGTGTAGGCTATAGCTAGAACGCGCCATACACCCACGCACACACGTAAATGATAACTCACAAAGTTTGGATGTGAAAGGAGGTAAGAAGGGAAGGAGAAGGGGTAATGCAGCCATCAGAAATTGAGCCTAAGAAATTACTGCCCCTTAGAGTCTCCTAGTCGGCTCCACATGTTTTTTTGATAGATTCGAAAGTGTGCTCAGGGGCGCCGCCTGTTGTTTTTTTGCCTTAAAGTAAGGGAGTGCTCAAAACACAAAAGAAAAAGCTAAAAGAGAGCACTTCTCCTGATCTAACCTCTGGACCTGCAAGCATTTCAGGAAACCAGTGGACATCAATGTAATTATGCATTTAAGTAGATTTGATGCTACTAAAACTGCAAGGAGAACTGCAGATTCTTGGATGGATGGACTGCGCGCGGTGTTATAGGGCATTTCGTCTAGGCAATCTCTAGGAGCGCGTGAGTGCTTCAATGGAAGAAAAACAGCTTATGCAAGCAAGGTTTTAATGACCTGCGCGAGCTCGGCAAGTAGACTTGGCTCCGCTTCACGACATGAGCCCAAGATGCCACCCAGAAGGGAGCCGAGGTTTAAACCAAGGGCAACATCAACAGCCACCTTTAAGTGGACTCCTAGAGCGAGCAAATTGGCTTGAATATCAGCAAGAATATCGGCATCAAGCTTGATAAGAATATTGCCCAGTTCAACTTTAATAGCGGCAGCAATATCAGCCAGGATGGAGCTGTCTACATCATTCGAACAGAACGAATGGCAATGACCACGGACGATGTCACCAATATTGATGCGAATGCCCGTATTCAGATAGGCGGCAACAGCAGCATCAATCTTGGCGTCAACAAGAGCTAGTTGCAGCAGAAGAATATTCATGATGGCATGTCAGAAAAAAATGAGCCCAACAGAGGAGGTATGGTGCATCATATGCGTATCCACCTTAATATCACTTCGTCTACCTTTGATCCTGAGAGCAAGGTCCACATGCAAGTTGACATCGATGCCCAGCTTCAGCAGAATCTTAGCGCTAATATCAGCTTTCACATTGACAAGTGCTTTGAGAATTAGGTCGACGTACGCCTCTACTAGCAATTGGATCTTTGTATCAACAAGAAGCTTCAGATTGATATCTGGGACAGCACTTCCTTCGTGGCCGTGACGACTTTCTTGATGTTCTACAGCAGCTCCACGGAGTCTTTCAGGACGGTGACGATGGGGGTGGCCGTGGTGGTGAGGTCCAGAAGAGTGGTGCCCGTAGCGGTGCCGTTCTGCGCGGTAAGTATTTTTATTGCGGTCGCAACTACAGTCGTCGTGACGCTTGGTGAGGCCATCGACCTTATTGGTTTTGATCGAGGCTGGAGCAGCACCAGAGAGATCATGAAGCTGGGATCTCATTGGAGAAAGCAAACGCTTCCTTAGTACGCCACTTGGCACACTTGACAAGCCTTCGGCAAAAGAGTCAGCTGCGCTAAATGTACGCTTAAGCTCCTGACGTTTTCTAATAATCCCATTTGCATGGTCATTTTTCAGGTATCCAATTGATTTCAAATCCTCGCCGCGATGTCTGCGCTTGACGACCCCTGTCGATGTAGTCAAAGGCGAAAGCGGAACGTCCGATAACGCAACAGGCTCACCATTGTTGCCTCTTGTTAGATCTCCTATGAGACCACTCAAGCTAGGAGAAATGTTGCGCTTGATCATTGGCTGCGAAACAGGCGAGACTGAAAGAGCTTCGGTATCAGAGGTTGGTAATGCCTGAGAAGGAATGAGTTTGTTGCCATTAGTCAATCCACCTAATAGCTCTTCGACACTGGATTGTAAGCTACGGCCAAAAAATCGATTCCGGTGGTACAGGCCAGCCTTGGTGGGATCATGCGAAGCGAGCACAACTGACACTGCGATTGAGAAGAAGAAAGTATGAAGGACTCTCATGACAGGATTTTGAGAACAGGCAAACGATAATGCTAATGCTGGAGAATGTCGCTTAAGAAGTGATTTATCACGGCCGATGAAATATTGCAAGAATGGATATAGGATGAAATGAATTGTAAAGTTAATACCGAGGGGTGGGGCAGAGGGTCTTTTATACGTTGTACGAGGCGTAAGGAGGGCGGTAACATTCCGACTTAATGGTATGAATCCTGACAAATTATCTACATTGTAGACCTTATGTCTCCTCGAAGTCAAGAGCAAATTTTCTTACGTTGCGGATGACTAGCTGTCCTGTTTACGAATCCAAGCTCATCTCCAAGAGTACAAAATGAGTAGTAATTCTAGCAGCATTAAAATGCTCCTTGGACGTGATGCACGTGATCACATCAGCCAAGCGACTCCAAATTAACTAGTGGACTATGTAGGAGTCGTTTATCCATGAAAACATATTTTCTGGGTCGACGGAATGTTATCTCGCAAGCACAAGTCCATTCTGTTGACGAGAAGGTGACGTACGTGAGCCATAAAACTATCTTTGGGCACAAAAATATGTGCTCTTACACACCGGGCCAGTTCCTTTCCCCTCCTTGAAGGATCATCTCCTCTACTTGCTCAGCCTCTTAAAAATGATACACAGACTCACAAGAGCTGTGAGATTATAATGGATAATGATTGTTTGGAGACACGAGGCGAGCCCCGCGGCGTGTCAGAGGGGGCTCTAGATTTCAAGCTTTCTGATACATCAAACTTGACATGCTACTGCTTTCTATAGTCTGGATCAGTCCTACTGGACACACCGGAGACCTCAAAGTCCCTCAAAGGGCTTTACTCAGGGTCCAGATGAGCTAGAATCATGTTATCCATATTTGATAATTTGAAGCAATACAGTTGCCATTTGCCACGTGGAATTTGCGCCTGGTGATTTGGTGGTTAGCGCCACTATCTTTTTTTCCAGAGGTGACTGTTCCTTCACCCATTCAACCATGAAGAAACCACTTCCCTTTCCCCAGCTGTCTAAACTCATTTCAAACCACCACTTTCCATTGCTTGCTTGATGCCGCCCCAGCGATCATGGCCACATAGGGGAGGCTCGAGCAGTACAGCTGCTCGATCCAAGAACAAGTATTACCCCCGCCATGCTGGTACTCAGAGTGATGCATCGCACCATGGCAATACATGGAACCGACCAAAGACATCCACAGTCATTCAACAGGCGGAGGTCATTGAGGGAACCGGAGGCATGCAGCAGTCTGTACAGCATGAACAACAACCGCTTAGACAGAGCTCGAAAATTAAGAACCAGAGCCCTTGGGCTGACTGGTATACGTACTTTCCGCATGAAGGTACCTCCGTAAATTCAAATCGTCCGTAGTTTCTCGGCTGTTTCGTTTCACTCACTCTAACATGTTTTGTCACTAGATTACTACGAAGGACATGTCTATGAGAGTTGGATAACGGCTTTCACAAACTACTTTGAAACAGCGTTTCCGCAGACAATGGTTGGTTGGAGCTTCTTGTTACTCCTAAAGCTTTTCCTTGGTTGAGTTTCTGTTCCTCATCGCTGATGGCGTTTTTTTTTTTT
>JAAAIY010000149.1:65048-77344 GCA_016098105.1 Actinomortierella wolfii
TTTGCTATATTCAGAACTGATGACAGAAGTCCAGAACCTCCTTGATGGCTATGGTTCAACTATGACAGACGGTGCACCACTCCTTGATTCGAGTAAATCCCTGTCGGCACCTCTGAAGGCAGCACTGACTTCAATCTTCAACACCTTCGACAAGGACAAGGATGGCGCTCTTTCACCCCAGGAACTCTCAGACTTTGTTTTCAAGACCAACGGCCAGCGCCCTCCACAAGCATTCCTGACGCAGATGGGCATCCAGTTTGGTCAGAATGCAAAGGGCTATCTCACTCTCGAGGGCTTTTTCAACTTCTTCTTAGAGCAGACTATTGACGATCCACTGGAGACAAGACGCGATCTTGAGAAGCACGGCTGGGATGGCGATCGTTTGGTCCGAGTGGACGTTGCTCGGAATGCATAGACGACCACTGACTATGACTATTAGAACAAATTCTATCCTATCACCCACCGTTTTTTATCTTGCATGCATCCAAAAAAAAAGCATCAAAGCATTTCATTTTGCATTGCCCAACATCTTCGTAAAACAAGGCTTCAAGAGATTATACATTAGGGAGCTATACTATTTGTTGTATGTACGAGTTGTGTGTTGGTGACTAGGGAGGGTATTGGCCCGCAAACCGTGGCTGGAGCGTTGATGTAATGCTTGAGTGCTGATGGAAACGCGCTCTGTCGAAGATTTGCTGGATGTTCGCGGTGGGCTGGCTGGAGGCGACATGGTGGCGGCGGCTGTCGTCGTTGTACCACTGCCTGAGAGAATATGCTGAGTCTGGCTGCGTGTGGGTGCAACGATTTCTGGTGTGAATTTGGCAAACACGGTGTGATTCACATGCCGATTGGAGATTTCCTTCTGAAGTACTTGCAAGTATGGCTGACCGTCAAACATGAACGGCTCGTTGTTTTCTATCAAAAAAGGACGTTTTTTTTTGTTTCAAGTGAACATTAGCCTGTAAGAATGACGTTGTTTTTGGTCTTCCTCCAGCAACTGTGGTGTTCCTCGTGATGAATAGTAGACACTTTTTGTTGTCTTTACCTCGCTCATATTTGTTGACTGCCTCAAGAAGTGCCTCCTCCAGCTTGAGCAGAGTTGGATATGCTTTCCGCCGGAATTTTTCTTCTTCAACCAGCTGGAACGATGACTGGAACAGGCGCTTGGGATCGCTTGCCGTTTGTTCAAAGGCAATCATTTTCTAGTATAACAGAAAAAAGAGGTCAAATGAAAATTTGCATGAGTTACGAGTATTGCGACTCAACACATGATTTCTGGAAGGTAGTATCTGAAAAAAATGTTTACCTCGATATGGCTCTTTCGACTCATCAGGAGCTTCAGTACTCTCTCGCATCTTGAATATCGTCGGCGACATGCTTCTATTTCATCACGTATCCTTTGCAGTCGCTCAACATATGACATTCCCGTGTTTTCGATCAAGTTGCGGAATGCAATGCGTTCGTCCTCTGGCACAAGTCCTCGCTCCCACTCTGCCTTTAATTCATCCCATGTGGAGCTCTGGCGATACTGAGTTCGTGCCTCCAATTCTGCTTGCAGTGATTTGAGAGTGCGTCCAAGCTAAAAGAGAAAAAAACGGAGTTGAACAGATCATAGTCAGAGGACCGGCATGTGAAAGTATGAAGACTTGTTTCATGATACATACGAGAAAGAACGAAACGAAGGATAGGAGAAAGTAATACCTCGGCTGCATATCTGACAGTCGCTAATTGGCCAAATTGAGTGCGATGTTCCATGGGGACCTTCAGTTCCTTATAAAGAGCTCGGACAACAGGTTCCATAGCCCGCACTCGTGCCTGTCTCTGTAAAAACACTTGATCGAGACCATCCAGTTTGGTTCGGATGTGAGCCAGACACTGACGGGATAAGCAGAGTGGGGGCTCGAGGCGAATGAAATTTCCCTGAGAAGCTGCAGACATGCCCCATCCTTGTTCTGCTTGTCCAAACAAGCGACAAAGAGCGTGATCATAGTCGTCTGTTGGAAGATACGCGCAATGGTCCCAGCGAGCGCGCAATTTGCCAACTGTCAAGTCAAACTCCTGCACTCTACTCATCTATAGAGTTGGGGGAAAAATACAGAGAAGGTTAGCTCGGAGTTGAATATATGAAATATGCAAGCATGACGGACATGCATTTCAATTCGTCTAAGACTGTACCCACTCCTTCTCGATAAGTTGATACGTTCGTTCAAGCTATTTTTTTTTGGACAATGCAAGAAGGATTACATGCAAGTCAGCTTATGTCTATATATTTCTTTTGTTCTTTCTCTTCCGATCGAAGAACTTTCGAGAGCTCTCAATGCTCTCGACTTACTTGGGCCAATCTTGCTCGTGATGCAGACGGGAAGGATGTCTATAAGGAGCGACGGGAATATCCAAGATTAGCAGGAGTTGGCACTGCGAACAACCAGTTCAATCTAGTATCAGACACCATAGTAACTGAGGATTACCTTTAGGAAAGGTTCGTATGGTTCACATATCTGATCCGCCATGATGATAATTCTCGTCACCCATCGTTCAGTCCATGCATTCCGGCGGATGATTTTCTGCAAGAATATCCAAGAGTACAAAAGTACAACGCAGTGGTTTCATGTTAATTTCACCCCTGTTACGGTGGTACGAATATGCTGTAGCTCTCAATAGAAAAAACTGGATTGGACTGGTGTTGGAAATATACCTGAAGCAGTTCATCCAGGATGGTATGAAGGGCCTTGGATGTGACCAAAGTGATGGGTGCCATCACTGGCAACCCCAGCCAGGGAGAAAGCGTGGAAGGGTCTAAACCCAGATCGAAACAGCTCTGTTCAATCTGCTCCATCAAGTCCTCGATTTCTGCTGAAAGGAGACCGTGGTTTTGTTTTGTCGTTTCAACCAGTACTTTATCGAGCCCTTGAAGAACATGCTGGGAAACCACAAAAAAAGTCAAAACGTTTTAGGTGTTTAGTGAAGACAGTTACAAACGTTTGAGGACTTCAAAATAAAAAAAAAACAGGGGAGAGGCTAAAAGAGTAAACCGTTCTGCCCCTACTAACGTCTTTTTTTTACATAATACTTTTTTTCGTCTCAAGAGCGTTGCGGATAAAGCTCCTTTGTATCAACTTACCCAGACTGTCTCGTCTGCAAGGTCGACTTCTGTCTCTGCATCAGTGTCCAAGTCTACATGTGTGTTGGGCGAGGTGGGTACTGTCTCATGGTGCGTTACTGAGCTACTACTGCTTCGAAGGTGGAATCCGCCACTACCGTCATTGAGGCTTGGCTTTCTGCCATGGGATGGCCACAGTGGCGAGCCAAGTTCATTCCAGAAGGATGGCTGTTCGGTGAGAGTGTTGTTGAGGTTGTCCTGCTCGCACCAATCCATTCCATTGAAGCTCGACATGTGGAGCAATGGAGAGGGAGGGGAGGGAAAGCGCTAGGAGGCGCGGTGGGAATGGTTCTCCAAGAGAAAAGGAATGATTGGAATGGTGAGGGAAGTGAGAGTGGAGAAAAAAGAAAGCGTGAAGAGCTTGAGGCAAAGGAAAATGGGAGAGAGAAAGAGAGAGAGGCAGAGAGGGAGAGAGAGAGGGAGGGAGAGAGAGAGAGCTCTACGATTTGCACACTCACAGCGAACCACACTCGCAGCTCCTAGCGCATTGGACTCATTCTTACGCCACTTGGATGTCGCTGTCGACCACCATATAATATTCCCCAGAGGGCAAGGAAGAGCTTCCAACCTGCAGTAATGAGAGACTCCCACGTGCGGGGCTCCTCTTCCGACTGCTCCCTACCCTCACCAATCTCGCTCGTTCCTTCTCTACTCCATTACGATAACAGATATGTCTTGAGAATCGTCGATAGGAGGCGCCAGGAGACGACAAAAGGAGAAGGGAGAGGGAAAGAGAATGGACAACATCTAGCGGGAAGGCAGGCTTGGTCTGCTATAGAACTCTTGGCGATGGATGCGTAAAATAACACAAGCGAAGACATCCGGCGTGGTGGTGGACAGGAGGTGCGTGCAGGAGTGCAAAAGCTTCAGGGGGTAAGCAAAGAAATAAAAAGTATAATTAAAGGAATGGGATAGCCGAAGGTGATGTGCAAGGTACAACTAGGTCGCGCTGTAGAGACGCAGCTGCATGCCAACGGTGCATGTGCCAGTGTCTTGGCTGCAAGTATGATAGAGTGAGTGAGGGTGAAAGGTGAGTGAAGAAAAAAGGAGTGAGTGAAGGAGAGGGAGAGAAGAGTGTACGAGGAATGTGGACTGGGAGGGTCCTATTAAGTCTCAAAGCAAATGGAGACGGTGACCTTAAAAAAGTTCAACAACAGCCGTTATCGACGGACATGCCTTTTCAGACTCGATGAGTATGCTTGAACGAGAGTACGGTTTCGTAGCATCTGTAGAATGGCACGGCTTAATTGCGACCCTTGTATTTCATAAGTCGCCACCAATACTTAAAACGGTGAAACATGGCATGGCAAATCAAACTCTATAAGAGCACACCATCCCATGGAGAAGAGAGGTGGTTCCTTGGTGCATTTTCATTCTTCACTCTTTCTGTGTATTCCATTTTGGGATGGATGATTGTATGCCATCTCGAGCATACACACAATCAATATGGAACAATGATGACTACTCGACGGGCATCTATCTTTGTGCGCTGGATGGCACCCGCATAATATATACCATACCCTGTTCGTCTTCTCCCTTTTTCTCCCTTTGTATCGCTTTCTTTGTCACCATCACCACCGTCGCCTTCAGTTCCGCCATCCTTACATTGCTCCAGGTACCATGGCCATCATTGCAATCGTTCGCTCGTTAGGCGATCTTGCCGCCGATCATTTCGCTGCATGTCAGCAGTCAGTCGCCACTAGATTCTTCACAGGCGCCCTCGCGCTTCTCCTTCTGGCCATCTTAAAGTACCCTGATCGAGCCATCTTCGTCTCTTCGCGCCCAGATTTAAAAGGAAAGGCTCCCCGAGGATACCCCCTCGTCGGCAACATGTTTGAAATTATTTGGAATCGGGAGAACCAGCTCGAGTCCTATAATGAGACCCATAAGCGTTACGGCCCAGTTTTCACCAAGACTGTGCCAATCATGGGCCGCTACATCGCCATCAACACCCCACAACTCATGGAGCACATTCTAAAAAGTACGTTACCTATTATACTGTGTTAAACCACACGCCCATTCAATCTTTTGTGCATTGTTTATATTTTTCGAGCATGGATTAACATGTATTTCATTTCATCGTCCAATACAAAAATAATGGTTGGTGCAGCCAACATGGAAAACTACGTTAAAGGATATCTGTTTTCTCATCACTTGAGGGACATTTTGGGTCATGGTATCTTTGTATCGTAAGTAAACTTGCGGTGGCATATTATTCTCTTAATTGTATGTCTATTGCTGCCCACAACAGAACACTAACGATGACCACTTGAATTTGTATCATGCTTTTCATCAGAGACGGTGCACAGTGGCGCTTCCACCGTAAAACTGCCTCAAATGTATTTACGACAAAGTTTTACCGTAGCCTTGTGAACGGAGCCTTCAAGTCCGGTGCTATCGAGCTCTGCCAGGTTTTTGATCGTAACATTGCCCGTGGCTCCATGGTTGACCTGCAGAACCTTTTCTCACGACTCACTCTCGATGTATTTGGCAAATTGACGTTCGGCATGGATTTTCAATCCGTTCTCAAAGATGGCCCTAACGAATTCGGAGATGCTTTTGACTTTTTGGCTGTCGAATTTGATGCTCGTGTTACCAATCCTTTCTGGTTCCTCACCGATCACCTTTTCCCTGGAAAGGTCAGGAGGGTGAAGAGTGCACTTGCTATCCTAGACCGCTACGCCCAGCAGGCCATTACCAAGAGGCGACGTGAGGTTGCCAAGGCTGAAAGAGGCGAAGGGCCACGAGACATGTTAGACTTTTTCATTAGCTATCGCTTTGACGATGGTACCATGATGGACGACGCGGCTCTGAGAGATGTTTTCAAAAACTTTATGATTGCGGGTCGAGATACCACGGCCCAAGGTCTAACCTGGATGTTCTACCACTTGATGGCCTATCCACACGCCCTTGAAAATCTGCGCAAGGAGGTTGCTGCTGTCATTGGTGACTCGGAAGAGTTTGAGTACGAGACCCTTACGCAGCGACTTCCGTACGCCAAAGCTGTCTTTTACGAGACTCTTCGCTTGTATCCACCTGTCCCCAAGAATGGCAAGGTGGCACTCGAGAATGACACTCTACCGGACGGTACTCGGGTCGATAAGGGTGATATTATTGTCTTCAGTAACTATTGCATGGCACGCAGTAGAGATGTCTGGGGAGAAGATGCTGAAAGTTTTCTCCCTGAACGGTGGCTGGTTGAGGATCCAGCGGCGCTGAGCCCTTTTGGTCGTTTCCGCATGGAGAGCACGTTCAAGTTTGTCAGTTTTAATGCTGGTCCTCGCATTTGGTATTGAAAGAAAAAAAAAGGAGGTGAAGAAGTATCCCAAGTTTTTTTCGAGTTATGAGATGTCTCTTTTCTAGGAATTAACACGAATCTCTCTGTCCCTCTTCTCTCTCTCTCTCTCTCTCTCTTGATATCTTTTTCTCTTGGAAATAGCCTTGGCCAGACGTTTGCTACAATCGAGGCTTTGGTCACGACTATTTACCTGGTCCGCAGGTACGACTTTACCTTGGCACCTAATCATCCTGTTCCCAAGCCAAAAGGAAGTGTGACCATTCCTATGGTGGGGGAGCTTAAGACGCAAGTAACACGTCGATCTGGAAGCCCATGAAGAAAGAGGAGTAGAAATAAACACGCTGATCGCAACAGCGTTTTGATACAGTACTTCATCAGTCAGTGCTATTTTGCTTTGATTATATTGATTTCATGGGTGGCATTCTGGCCTATGCTTGAAAGAGCAGTGTCGTGAACATTGTTCCAATGACCACATTTATTCTAACTCTTATGTTTGTGTTTGCGTGGAATGTGTCTGGACTTACCCTCATCTTTTGTATGCCTAGTGTAGATCCTTCTTCTGCCGTTACTGCCTGCCTGCCTGCCTGCCTGCCTCCTGGCGTTATGTAATTTACTGCTTGAGGGTTTTCAGTTCCATTGGTAAGGATATCGAGAAGATCGTTATCTGCATCGTCCCCAAACTTCTTTTTTCATTTCCCCCTATCTGTTCACTGTCCATCCCACCCTACATTGAAGCCATGGTCCACCAATATATCCTTAGAGTCACTCTTTTAGTGCTCTTAGCGTTAGCATCATTAGCGCTCTGTATTACTGAGTGTGAATCAGACTGTCAGGATCGTTATTACAAAACTCTCGCCAGATGTAGAGAGCAAGAATGCAAGATCCAGGCACTAATGGGGAAAGATTCGTGCATGAGTGCCTGCAACGCTAACTGCGTTGACTATTGTCAAGAAACACTTAGGACGTGCAGGATGTATTATTCAGGAGAAGTCTGCTATGAAAGTGTCGAAGAGTGCATCAATGTTTTGTGCCTTTGCCAAGAATAGCCTGTTTGGCCTCGACAAATGACATGATGCTAGGTGCTACACATGTACACCAATGTCGATTCTTGAGTCTTAACGTTTTAACGTAGTATCAGTAGAATAAAAAGTTACTACAGAGAACACTGATGAGAGATCGACTTTTCTCCACCAAAAAGGTTGATAGACGATTGAGTATTTTTAAGAGTTTACTTAGTGGAGGTGGTTGGTGTTTTGTATTGGGATCTGGAGGTGGACGTCTTGATCTCGTAGAGATGAATTAGAGCGGAGCCGTGCTCTTTCAGGGATACGAGTTACCCCACGGATGAACATAGGTTCATCTTTTTAATGCATTATCATGCCAACAATTTCCAGAAAGAGTGCGTAGGAGTGACATGGGATGGCACGTATGCAGGCACTTCTTGAGAGAACTATATGTGGCCATTTGTGTCGGTTCTTGATGCGGTCATATGAGCGATGGCAATGGCTCTGTAAAGGTCAATAGAAAGATATCAAATGTTATGCTAGTATATCCAATTGATTACATTGGTACCTCTGTGTATGATATGTGCAATGGGCACCAGTCAACATACACTGATAACAACCCTCCACGTTTTTTAACCCTTCTCTCTCTCTCCCCCCTTTTCATTTTTTAACATGTCCTGTCAACAATGCAACACACCAGAAAGACAAAATGATTATGGCTCATCTTGTTCATCGCCGACTTCAGAGCCATCTCCTTGACCAACTAAGAGATCCAGCACTAACTCTCACCAATGTGCCCTATTAATTCAACATGAAAACTGTCTCAACCTTCTTCGTGGATCACACAATCCTGATAAATCCGCTAGAAAGACAAGCGACCTTCCTTCGATAACCATCTATGTTGATATCGATATGCATATCGACTACAAGAGACTTGTCAAAACGGTGTCGAGCTTGCTGGCATGTGTAGGCAACAAGCTTCAACGTGAAGGAAAAGGCTACAAAGCTGTCCACTTCTACAATGACTCGCCACAAATATACATCAAACCTTACAGCAGATCAAACCAGAGAGAGTACATCTTCATGATAATAATCTAGCGGACCAACTTCACACCTTGTTCAAGCGACTCAGGCCAACAGCCTCAAAGAGAACGAAATCGCAGCGTAGAACAATTTAAATTTGACTAGTCTGCGGCCACTCCCTACTCCAGCTCGCCCACGAATACATACTTGATAGCTTCACATGCAACAAGCCAAAACTCTCGACACTTCTGCCGGCGCTTAGAGCAGGTACGCTTCCATGAGTGTCTCCCACATGTATCTCCAACTTACCCAACCCACATAGCACTTAATGGAAGCCACTACACAGCGTTAGATATCTACAATGCGTATGATACTAACACCATCTTTCTCTGCTGTGCAGTCCATCCTCTTCCCCCCCCCTTTGGTCGCTCTCTTGTGCTTCAAATTTTTCAACACAACCAACTCCTATCCCTGATTGACTAGCAATGCTGCGAATTGTTTCACTACACAAATGCCCTCCTTTTCAAGCACTCACGAATATTACCATAGTACCAGCTACATCATGTCACTGCCTCGATCCACCTATTCAATTAAGACCCTTTGTGGGCCACTCGTACATGTCCATTAACCTCGCACATTTAGTTTTTCCGAAGAGAGGCGAAGGGGGCGTACCACCTAAACCAATCTCTTACCCACCTACTATCGTCCAAGCAACATCCCTCATAGCCCTTTTCTTTACAAGGTGATACAGCAACGGTAATAGGAACGGACATTAAGATATTATAACAGTCTTTCACTTCGGAGCTGATTTGGGACATACACCAACCCATTACCCTCAAGAAATGAATGAACATGGGTAAAGTGATACCATCTAATCATATTAAAGGAGAAGTGGGAAGGAGCATTCTCGGGACTTTGTCATAAACAAAAGTCAAAGTGTGAATGTTTTGACTTGATGTTCGAGGTAAACGATTTTAACAATCTGTAGGAACGTTATCATGGCACTACTTTTTCTTGCAATTCTACATAATACTTCCTACGATCGTAAATCTAGTGTATCCGCTACCCTGGAAGTAGCATTCCGACGGATGACACTTGCATACACAAAAAGGTACGACTGAAGTGCAATTTTGTCATCATCAACACAAATCAAAATTGTCTACACAAACAGGATATGCATGAGAAGAAGGGGCTAGGCAGATTTTGTGGATGGACCAAAGAGAGGAGATCCAAAACAGAGCAGGGGAAGACCTTGCGCTATATATTCTACGGAACTGACCGTGGGGTGGTAAAGAAACGTTTGCTGAGATTCTTGTTCTGATAGCTGCGATTACAATAGGATTTAGCCCGATTTGACAGCCATCAGACGGGATGAGTTAGGCGTCGATACAAGGATGGAAACGAGGTTATGTATGATTGATTTTGGTGTCGTCGATTTGACTATTCTAGTTTAGGGAAACGAACTCCTGTTCAACTGCATCGTGGCCTCCGTCAGGGCGATCCATTCTCCTTACTCGTACCCAGCATTGCCTCAGAACCTCATCTACATAAAATCATGAAGAACAGGTCACTAGACCATACTACAGCTTCACACTTGGAATAAATACACAGCAAAGTCTCTCGCTAACACATACTACGCAATATCCAGTCTACTCAACAAAATGGATGTAAGCTGGAATAAACTATACTTTCGATGTCAATACGTATAACAGCTTGATAGACAGCAACTTTTACTTTCACCACGGTACCCAACCTAAACCTGTATGAAGCGCTGAAATAAAGCTTGCTGAATGACACGATGCGAGTGTCTTAGACCAGATGAAAAAACAGACCTTGTATGGTCAAACTCAGATACCCGATTCTTCTATGTGGTAGAAGGACGTGGTAGAAAGTCAGGATAAATTGGAAGGCTGTACAGAAAGACAAAAATATGTGTCTTTTCCCCTTCCCCCTTCTCCTTGGTTAACCTCATTTTCCTCTTTACTTTCTCTCAACTGCCCACATACAGTCACGACAAAGAAAAGAGTCAATGTGTTGCAAAAAGCAGTAGCAAAAACACTTTTCCATTATCCTATTCCTACTGAGAAAGCTGCAAAAGCCATGAGTGCGCAACTGGTCTTCAGTAGCAAGCTCATCACTCTATTTCATCGGTGTGGATGGCTGTTTGTTGCGTCCTCTTGTTTTACGTTGTTCGTCGTTTATGTACAACTCTCATTTCAGATCTATCTCCATTTCTCTCTATTTTCTTCGTTTCATTGTATATCTCGTTTACAGATATTGATAAACATCACAATGTATCCAGGCAAAAGAAAGAACAAAGACAAATGGAAAGGCACAGGATAAAATATAGCGTACCGTAAATGGACATCGATGGTAACTCGTGTGTCAGTGGAGATACCCACTAAAGACGTGGGTAGGCGTGGCCTAATGTGACATACGCGGGGTGCAACAAAAGGAGTGGGTGAATGCACCATTTTCATTTGAATCAAGATAACGTTGTGCTCACCTCTTTTCCACCCTTGCCAGGAGAGATCAAAAGGGGGCAATCTGGCAGTAATTTGAGTCTACGCTTATCGCTGGCACCATAGTTCAGCCTGCTTCTCCTTGTAACACCATTCCCTCTTTGGACAAACTGCAGTTAAATGTGAGAAGGCTGCATCGAGAAATGAGCAAGGCCGTGCAAACAGTCATATATGAATTCTATTGAAAACTACCAATCCGAAGATCTCCAAGTTATCAAATCCAGAGTCCTTGATGCAGCGACGGTTGGAGGCATAGCTATAGTGAAATAGAGTAGCATGTCTGGGACCTTCCTCTCGCCATTGTCAATGCCTGTGTCTTCATCACTCCGTAAGCCACTGAATGTGTTTTTGAAAAGTGACTCTCTACAATCGAATCGAGTCAGATATGATACTTGAACTAAATCTCTTTGAGTCGGGTGTCAATATTGTCAGACTTATAATGTGGGAAACTCAGCTAGTTCGGGTGCCTCAGCGACTCAAACGACACGTTATATCCGAGTGATTGGAGTTGGCCCAAACCAAGGCTTTTGCGGCTCGAGCCTTAATTAAGCCTATTTGATCGAATCACGACTCAGGCTCGAATTTGAGTACACCCAAAATCTCAGTTAGCCGCAAGAGAGAACTGCTCTCCGTCGACATCCCCATATAGTGCAAACGGAATTTCGGCACTTCGTTGTGTGAATGTATAGTAGAGCAGTAGCCCCCTGTTCTTACTGTATTTATGAGGTATGAACTCCTTTGGCTTGGTAAAGGATTGCACATTTGATCACTGTTCTCACATGAGCGTGATTGCCTTAGTCATCATGTTCATAAAAATACGCAAAGGTAATACTGAGTCTCTTTTATATCTGAATTTCTCACATCCATACTCAATCATTACTAAGGTACTAATTGTTGATGCTATCGTTTATTGGATTGGTTACAATATGGCAGCTACCAATTCCATCAGCGCATTGAACTGACTATGGTGTTCTCGTTGGACTAGGCTATCACACCAACAAAATACTTCAGGTTTTTGACTCTCATAACCATATCCAAAACGTCCCTGACTTTCGACTATGACTTTGGAAGTTCAGAAGTATGGTTGATTAGGGTGATGACTTTACCATGGCATGCGTAAAAATACCTGAATACTCGATTGTTAATTGTCATTTCTTCTGTCGTTTAAACACCAGTCCTGTCACCTTGGCTCGATTGCCAAAATTCAACTACTCAATGGGCACGGTCCAACTTGAACCATTGATGGAAGGGCTCAAAGCGCTTGAGCAAGAATCTTCTTCCAATTTGGG
>JAAAIY010000015.1:0-99264 GCA_016098105.1 Actinomortierella wolfii
CTCTCTAGAAGGATAGACTTCCTTCCTCTACTCTTCCCCAATAAAACATCTATCTCTTCCTCATAGACGACCGTTCTGTTACACTTTTGCTAGAGACGCATTATGGATAGTCTTAGTACTTAGTACACCTACATAGCTTCCCCTACATAGCTCTTCTGAGGCACGTTACTTGCTTAACAAAAAGGAATACAGATGTGTTAGCAGACTTTACATCTGTCTTTTTTTCATGCTCAACAAAGAGGAACGACCACCTCCTTCCGATAACTCTCCCTCGAGCTAAGCTATTCTGCAAGGGTGTGTTAACACAATTTACTCAATTAAGGTATTTGAATTCTTGAGCTAAGATATTTTGTTTGAATTAGGACAGCCAACCGAGAGATAGTGCGTGGTCATGTGAATATGTACAGCTTTTCATGAAAACTAATCGAGGAAAAAGTACCGAAACAAATGGCTTCAGCTAATTGATGATCTCCTGCTATAGCAACGAGGTTGAAGTGTTGGAAAGGGTGGTACTGAGGCAATCGTGGTGGGTACACCATCCAAGGGGACGTGGAAGAGCAACATTATAATAATATGACCATTGATATCATTGATCAAACGCCAAGTCATCTCAAGACGAGAGCTTCCTTCGTAGTCCAATCTTTATAGCACGGTGACGGCCCCTCCTCGCCAATCACAGTATTTTTAGGAACTAAGAGATGGCGTAAGTCAATGGCCATTGTTTGGACCAGCGGACCAATACTGTAGTCGCTAATATGAAGTGGCTGGACAGGCTGTACGACAGAGGATAATTTTCGATGACGGAAAGGAGGAGTCGTTTTGTATGTTTCTTTCTTTCCACAGCCCGCCAAAATTTTGAATACTGTTCCGTTTCGGCATAACGGCAACCTGGCCTTTACAAAACCTTGTGGGGCTTCCTGGGAAGTAACTCTCGTGCTTTTTGTCAACCAAAGAATTACAGTCGCCTCTTTTCGCCAAAATGGAAAAGGATTTGCCAGTAAGTGATCAAAAAATTGAAACTGTATTAGTAGGAAACTTGTATGAATTGATCACTCTAATAGACGCAGGCTTCTATGAGGGCAAGTTGTATAGATTTTTTTTATTTCTTTGAGCAAATAGAATATCATTCCAATCCTATATGGATTGAATAACCAGAATAATAGTGTGATTATGGTAAAGTAGCACTTTTTAACTTCGAGTATTTTAACTGGAAGGTGATGGTGCTCATAACTTGGCATGATAATAATCGCTATAATGTTGTTTTACTGGCTACTTTGCTGAATATATGTACCATAAATGTCGAATCGTCAGCAAAAGAGAAAAAAAAAGGGTTTTTAGAACTGGTCTGAGATAAGATAGAGGAGTCGTTTTGTGTTGAGGCGTGTAAGTTCATCTTCAGGTTGAACGAAATGTGAGCGCTTGGCTTTAATGGAGCTCCTGCCCCAATGGGCTGAAGCGACGGGCCTCGTCACAGGTGGAGTAATGTTGTTCTCTCGAGTGATGATGGCGCCTTTACTAGCTCGGATCTGAACCGGTAGGGTATCTGATAACAATCCTTTACATACAACACTGGCAGCAAGCACCAACAGCCAACAAGAGCAACAAACAAACAGTGCGGTTTAGTACTGGCCATGCATAAAAAAAAAAGCGCAGCCTCGGTAAAACATCCACTGGTGCCTGTAAACTTACGCTGGGTCGGTAGAACATTGATACTCTGTTTCACCAAAGAGATGGAGAAGATAAGTGCCAGTGCCAATATTTTGTGGGATTGTAAAAGGGGTTGTAAACGTCTTTTGCCCACTCGAAACGGTCGCTATTATTCATAGGATCAAGAGGGTATTAAATATGGCATTCTTGCTTTTCTTCGTAAAATGTTGATGATAGAAAGTAAGGAAGGCGATATCATCATGACTTAATTTACCTTCCCAGTCCGAACGTTCCATGGTGTCAATGACACCTGGTCCAGCATCACGGCCGTCTTCTGTCATGAGATGTAGCTTGATCCACAGAAGCTTGGAGATACCATTATGGTGGATCTCGTATGAAATGGGTACAGTTTGACCAGCCGTCAATTCTGTTGAAGCTGGCTCCTGAATGTGGATCGTATCTAGATGGGGTTCAGTGATGCGCAACGGGAGTATAGATTACTAGTCAGCGTAAAACGATTACGGAAGCAAGCTTGCTGTTGTTTATAATCCAGGCGCCACAGGGTGAGACTAAAAGGAATGTCTATACCTGCGGTGGCAGACTTTATGCAGTTGAAAGCCACGGTTGCTGCCAACAGAATTACAGTTGTGGAAAGTCTGAGCATCATTATAGGGTATAGCTGATCTTTGAACTCTAAAGAAGTGATGGCCGTTGGGGCGTGCAGTCGTTTTGGCGAGGAAGAAGGATTCAAGTCCACAACAGCAAAACAAGACAAATGAGAAGAAGATACAAAATGGCTAGAGGCGGCGGCGTTGATTAGTCACGTCTACCTTTATAGGTCTTGGTAGCCAGAGCAAGGGCGAACGAGAATACGGCGGTAAAAAGGGACCAGGACGCAGGACGGGAGCGCTAGGGATCATCCAGTGCGAACCCGACAGTTGGGCGAAGATGGATAATCAACGCGTAAACACTCGTTTCAGAAGCTGGAGTCTAGTCCTTGCTTTATGCAACCGATAGGGCGAGAGAGAGGCTAGGTCTGCCCAATTGAGTGTTCGAGGAGCGCAGCGCTTAGGCTGCTCCTGGACCCTCTCAAAGTTTGTCATTCCCGTCTCTGATTTCCTTTCCTGCTTTTCCCTTCTTGTTTGCTATGGCGTTCACACGCGGAAGGAGAGACAAAAGTGAGCAGATGGGGGCAGTCAAAACGAGCCAGTTGTTTTTGCCACTAATGGTGTTGTCAAGGGAGGGGGAACAGGGGGCGAGGGAAGAGTAAAAATCCCTGTGCTCTCGCCCAACTCTTCTACCCGTTCGTTTTTTGTACCCCTTTTGTTTCCTCCCTTCTCTGTCACTGCCGCCCCTCGCTCTGGCTTCTTTAGACGAGCAATAACATTTTCACCCCCTCCCTCGCTCGTTCTTCTTGTTTCTTTCTTTTCTCTATTTGCCATCTCTCTTGTTTCTCAACTCAGTTGTCCCTTTTTCCCCACACTATCGTATCTCATTATTTATTTCGTGTTCAGCGCCAACATTCCCATTCTTGACTTCTCATTCATCCCAACTCTCGACGACATCGACTGGACAATGGATGCCAACAAAGAACCACCTCAGGTCTGGGGCTCATTCACCTACACTGGGAAAGACGGGAAAAAGCAAGCCTTACCTTTCGTGAAGCAAGGCAACGACGGCGAGCGTGGGGTCGGTGGCTATGTTTTTGGCCGACGACAAGAGTGCGACTTTGTGTAAGCTGCATTGTATTGATGGCATGGGCCCTCACTCCTCCCCGCTTCCTTCTTCTCGCTCTACTTCCACGAAGGGAGGACGACGACGAGGAAGATTGCTCCTCAGTGATTTGTGAGGACAGTAGGATGGAGGACGAGAGCGTCAAACAGAACTGTCTATAAGGTAGAAACGTCTATCGTATCCATCGAGTCCATACTAAAAGATCGTTTTTGTTGGATAGTCTGGAAGACAAGCCTTTCATTAGCGGACGACATTTTTTGTTGTACAAGGAAACCGTCCATGACCACGACCAAAAGGATAAGGACTCGGCCAAGGTTGTTGTGTTTTTGAAGGATTTAAGGTACGAGCTGTTTCTCGATCCACTATGATTGATCCTGCACTGAAAAAGCCCCCTATTCTCACGCGCTATTGTGTTGTCTTTGGAATTTACTGTATTTTCCTTTTTACGTGTGCTGAATGATAGTATGAACGGAACCTTTGTCAATGGTGCCATTGTCGGAGTCAACAAGCGAGTGCAACTCAAGGATCGCGATGTCATCAGTTATGCCAACAGCCACTTTAAGCGGAAATATGGCCGTAAGTAGCATGGACTGGCGGTGGATATTGAAGAGAGAATTTCACGTCAACGAATTGCAGAGCGAAAGAACTGACATGCTGCCGTTTTGTTTTTATCCGCTTTACTGTCTTTTTTCATTGAAAATTCATTTGATTTCCAGTTACCGACTTTATCTTCTCCGAAGGCCATGGCAACGCGTCGGTATGTAGCATGCCTGCTCATCACAAAAAATCCTGCCAGCTGAGAGCTTCATATGTCTATCGTCATTCAAGGCTAATAGTCTCTTTTTCTTCATTGATTATGTTATGACTGATAGACGTTTGCTGGGCAATACGAGATTGGTCCGAAGCTTGGCTCGGGCAACTTTGCCACGGTCTATCATTGCCTGAGCCGACGCGATCAGACAGCCTATGCCGTCAAGGTGGTTGACAAACGCCGCCATTTCAGCCCCAAGGTTGCGGCAAGTCTGGAACGTGAGATTGGTATTCTTATGAGTATTAATCATGTATGTTCACTGTGTTTCCACGACAATTGAAATCGATCTATTTACCAGATAAATCATGACATCCATGCACGTTCTAACTTAATTTTCTGTTCTCCCTTTTTCTTGCACAGCCTAACTTACTCAGAATCTTGTCTGTGTTTTCCGAAGATGACTACTATTATGTCGTGACTGAGCTGTATGAGATTAACTCGCAAGTTTCATGAGCTTTTGTTGTGTACGCGATTCCAATAACTGTTAACCAACTAATCACTATTGTCTTGGTTTTTGTTTATTGAACAATGTAATAGCGCGAGAGATGGTGAGCTGTTTGACCAAATCGTGGACAAGCAAAAGTTTACCGAAAATGAAGCTCGTCACATCTTCCGACAGGTCTTGGCTGGCGTCAAGTATCTACACGATCGTGGTATCATGCACCGTGACCTCAAGCCTGAGAATATTTTGGTCATGGACAAGGAGGCTATGACTGTCAAAATCTCAGACTTTGGTCTGGCCAAGATGACTGGTGAGGATGTGTTTATTAATACTATGTGTGGCACACCTAGCTATGGTATGTATGCTTTTGTCTGGAATCGGAATGAAAATAACCAGCGTGGCCTGTAGTAGAATAGTGAATTGACGTCTTTATGAATAACTCTTTTGTTATTCCTTTAACTAGTTGCCCCTGAGGTACTCCGAAGAGTCAGTTATGGCAAAGCCGTCGACATGTGGAGCTTGGGTGTTATTCTTTATATCTGTCTCTGTGGATTCCCTCCTTTCTCTGGTATGTTTAATTGCGAATTTATACGATTGGACCTGGATGAAGTAAGTGAATGATGTAAAGATGGATTTCTGATATAAATTCTGCCTCTCTTGTACAGACGATTTGGCGCCACCCAACTTGCGCACACAGGTCTTAGAAAACTTGTACACCTTCCCTTCACCTTACTGGGATGATGTCAGTGATGAAGCTGTGGATCTGATTCAGGGCCTCTTGGCGGCTTCGCCTGAAGAGCGCCTGACGGTGAACGAGGCGTTTGAGCATTGTTGGATGCATATGGAGGTATGTCAAGTATATCTTAACTTTATCTTCTCCATCCAGTTGGTGACTAGCCTTTCCTACTACCTTTTACTAACCTGGATAACGTCATTACGATGGTTTCAACCTTGGATAGGACGGTAGCGGCACGTTCCCTTCGGCGCCTCGCACGGAAGAGAAGCCGCAGTACGAAAGAATGCTGTCTAGGGTCATGACGCAGCGCGCCGAAAAGTTCCGTGGACGCAATGGCTTTTCGCAGTCTCAGCAGCTTTATAGCCAGCCTCTCCAAGAGTTACCAGAAGATGACGAGAACGATGACGATGACGCTCATGATTATAGCGCCGAGTACCATACTCCAACTGACAAGAGGGACGATGCTGACTTGACAGCCACTAGTGGTGTAGATGTTAAAGGTGACAAATCTTCGCAGCAAGCGGCTGGTGCCGACACGCCCCAGTCGTTGGATCGTTATGGTTCCGGTATTGGCGTCTTCTCTCAGGAAGGCATGGTGCGGATGTCGGGCAGTGGTACAGGAGTTGAGACGGACTTTGAGGATGACCTCGCAGATGATCATGGTCACATAGATGGCAAGCAGACTGCTGATGCAGATGACGACAAAGCCGATAACGACAATCACGATAACAGCGCCAACACATCTGGCCACAAGCGCGACCGGCAAGACTCATATGGCACCACTGGTGACCAAACAGATGGGTCATACATGAGTGTGCAGGAGAGCTTTAGCAATGGCGATAGCAACACCCTGAAAAAGTCCAGTTCGATGGCCTCGGTTGTCATGAAAGAAGCTGATGACGCAGGATCGAACGAGGAGGCAGATACTGTCAACAACAGCCGTCCAGCAAGTCCTGAAGTAGAGGAACAACGAACGACAAAGCGAGCACGGACATCACGCGACGACTAAAATGCATCTATCCAGTCATCCTGGCCTCCTGCCTCTCTTTTTTCGTGTCATTTGGTCTTCGACTCTTATTTGTTTTGTATTTTTACGTTTGTTGTTGTTATCTTTTTTGTTTTTTTATTCACCGTTGCCTTTGAACATTCCTTTTTATTTTTCTCTCTCTCTCTTTCTCGCAGCATCTACCTGCCTTCCTTCGCACCACGATCGTCCTTCAACTCAATTTGTGGAAAATTGCAGCCGAGACAGAAATCTTAGCCTTTTCCCAGTTCCTTTACACGTAAATTTCAATGAAACAAATCTTGCAAATAGTATTCGTCCTGTTATTATTCCAAAATGTAAATGCTATGATTGTTCTTCATTCCTTTTTTTGCGGGGCAAAAAAGCTTGAAATGGGCTTCATACCGGCCTTGCTAGCCTTTGCCAGCTTACGCTGACCTGGTGTCAGCTTTGGCTTCTTCGTTTCCTTTGGCGCAGCAATGGCCAGGTCCTCGTCAATATCCATTGAAGACGTGCGTTTAGTGGTGAATTCAGCAATGGTGGCCGGGGCTGGTGCCCGACTTTCCATCTTGTCCAGCTCTGGAAAGCTATACTCGGCCGAGAGTTTGGTTGCCCATGTCCCGTTGAGATAGGCGCATACCAATCGCAGTGAATTCATAGTGATGGCCTCTGTAAGAAATATTCAGGAACAAAGACATGAGGGTACATGAGTACTTTGAGATCAAAATAAGGCAAGGTGCAGCGAAGTTCCTTTGCGGAGATAATTATCTCGTGTGCTTCAGTGTAGAAGAGTAGGGTTAAAATGGACTCACCTTGGCGGCACTCATCGGGCAGCGATTCTGCGTATGAAACTGACTCAACAAGGGCTTTTGATGTTGAGAACTTGGAGACGACATTCTCTACTTTCTTCTTGAGCCACAGCATAACCTTGTTATCGTCTAACCGGTATGTCCGCATTCCGGAATCTTATGATAGAGACAGCACCAACCACCAAGAGAAAAAAAAATGAAAACAAGACAATTCGGCATCAGTAGGTAGCTTCAATGCCTCTTCAGATTCCTGTATCATTCAATTTTGTCAATATAGGTTTACCTCGCACTTCACAGATTAAGCTCAGATATTTCTCCACATGATTCAGATGAGCCAGATGCCGTAAAGAGGTGTATTGGTCGCTGTCAAAGAGATCATCTAGAGTAATAAAGCGGCCTTGGCTCTCCGATGTCTGCTGCCGCATGATTTCCAGAATTGGTATGAACATGAAGATTGGGTCGATCGGAGTCATCAGGAAGAGCGAGCCATCTGACTGCACTGTTTCATGGATGAACCAGGACCTACAGCCTTCAGAATCAATCTTTTGGATTTCGAGGAGCTGTCCATTCTGGATGGCATATCGAGCAGGATAACCTTGAAAAAAATTGGAATAATATTGAGTGTTGTGGGTGTTCTATCAGCACGAATACTTCTAATTGACTTCATTGGTGCGCTTTCCCTTTAACATATATTCCATAGCTACAACAGCAAAGTGTATAATTGTAACGCCAAAGGATCCGGTTTACCTGAGCGAGGGTTGGGTAGAAGAATTGTGATGGGATCTTCCTTGATTTGGCCAGTAGCTGTAAGCATAAATAGTGTAGGTTGTAGAGTTAAATGAACCATTGGAGGTATGGATAACGTATGGAGGAGCATTTCCACTTGATAGAGCAGCTCGGGTGCGCACCTGTAGGGGCTATGCATATCCGCCTCTGAATGTCTGTCGCCATTGTAATGTCCAATCGGTGTTCCTGAAACGATGTGTAGTAGATCGTTGTTGAGCGTTCGACGCGCTTTTTATGCAAAGTGGGTGACTGTCAACTTTGTGTTCCCTGGCTCTTTATACAACTCCCTGGCCCTTTGTACTTGTCATCACTTACATGCTCCACAGCAGCCATGAACCAGAGTTTACATTCATCATCCAACAGCAGCAGCTCAGGACTCGGCTTGGGCAATAATGTGCCGACATGCTACTTTGTCATGATTGGCACCAAAGACAACCCCATCTACGAAGCCGAGTTTGTGTCTTCCAACACAGCAAAGTCCTCCTCTGCGGTAGTCAACGATGCTAAGGTTAGAGCAGACACCTACAGACACATGGATATTCCAAAAAATATAGAGATCTTGACAAAGGAGAAGCAGCGGCGTGCCTGTGGTTCATAGAGGCTCACTCTAACAGTGCTTTTGCACGTTCAACTTGCTGCATTTTGCGTTTTTAGAGGGAAGAGTGGCGGCATTTGAACCAATTTATCGCACACGCAGCGCTCGATTTGGTTGAGGATATCCAATGGGGCACAACCCAGATGTAAGGCAATATCACTGGATACGTATGAGAATGCCATCCTTCCGAGGAGCGTTGATGCAAGGATCCGTGTGACTTAATTCATTCGACATTCCTTTTTGTATTGCCCTCTCCTTTAGGTATCTAAAGTCCATTGACAAGTTTAATGACAAGTTCATTTCGGCATACTTGACAGCTGGAAGTATCCTGGCGTTTTTATATCATTATTCTGAATTGTGTAGAATGCGTTGTCATTATTATCTGGTTATTTTGTCAGCTTGCGTCGTTCATGATTTTTCATTACGTTTCCTTTATCAAGCAGTTCCACGTGTGGAGTGCCTAAGACTTTTTATATATATTTCCTTAACTTGATCAACCCCATGGTCTGCACTCTTAATTCTTTTCTTTTTTTGCATTTGTAGATATCAAATTGATTCTGCTTCATGATACCAAGAGCGAAGACGCGATCCGCAACTTTTTCACAGAGTGCTACGAACTTTACATCAAGGTATGTTTTCTGCGGAGGAATGCTACAATCCCTCTACTTTGTTGTTGTAGCCATTGGATGTAAGCGATGGCTTCTGCCGCAACTTGCTTGTCAAGGATGTGTTCTGTTCTCCAAAATATATTCAAATCTTTATTTTTTATCCCTCTCCTCCATTTCAATAGACGTTGCTCAATCCATTCTACGAACCAAATTCCATCATCACTTCGGCAGCTTTTGATACAAAAGTTCGAATGAGCGCCAAGCGATACCTGTAATAATACCCTCCGCTAGTCAAAGTCGTAACTGTTGTTTTCTCTCCTATTGTCATTTCTTTGGACAATATATAAGAAAGTCGTTTTTTTTTCTTCATGTATTTTCGTCGTTTGATATTCTACTTTAGTGTGTCTCCACACTTGTTTCCTTTATTTTTTTTATGTTATCGTCCAATTTTTTTTTCAAATCTCATCATCAGAATGATCATGGCCCAGCAAAGCTTCTGAGCTGGAGCGTCCAGCGCCAACATGGTCATCAGACGATGAGCGACGATGACGGGTCGAGCGCAACTGTGCCCGGAACTTGCGCCAACGTTGTGAGTAAATGATGGTTTGGCAGATAATGACACAATCTATACACAGCTGGATAATGCCACAGCCTACAAATTGATACTTGGCATGGGTGGAGATGTAGTAGTATGTCTTGAAACTATCTCCAATAACCCACATCAATAAAATGGCAGGGCTGGAAAAAAATATAAAAAGAAAATTAAAGTCAGGAGACTTGGAATCTTAGAGCAATAACCCAATCCAAGAAAAAAAAAGTGTAACTGTCAGGACTAATTTCTTTACCTGAATCCAGCTGTTGACTTTGTTTGAAAGTTGTGGATCGCCTGAGGAAGAGGAACGGTGGCTTCGATACCCAGAGCCGCGAGCCCCAACAGGGCGACATAGAATGGGGTATTGCCAATAATGTACAATGAGAGCCCTACCAGGGCTGTGAAGACAGCCAAAAAAAGGTAATAAGGCCAAATCGTAGGCCAGTTCCAAAAATTGCGGAAAATAGCAGCATGGTCACGGTACCACGAGCTGGCGCTGTTTCTTGAAGCCCGAGTGGTGATGGGTGGTACAGCGCCATTGCCTCCACCCAGAGCTGGGGACGGTGTGAGGTGACGCGCTGGTGGAGTAAAAGTGACTGGTATTGGTAGCTGAACTGTCCAAGGATAATACCGAACACAAAGCTCGAGCAGCGCCAATTGAACGATAATCATAAGAATAGACTGGTAGAGTAGTGCCATATCAAATCTAGTAAGATTTTTTTGAATGGTCGTGACAAAAAAAAAGAGTGGCGAGTAAAAAGAGCCAGCAAGGCATGCTTGCAGTTGTGAATATTGATGTCACTTTTGCAGCATGCAACCTTGCACTTCCCTTCCCACCCCTTTCTATTGCATGCTCTTGTCATGTCATGGGGATCCAAATTCCCGTGTTATGTTCTCTCCCTCTCCTCGTCCTTCCTTCCTTCTTCCCAGTTCCGTTTGTCCGCTTACGGTTCTCCAATCCTACAGTAAACCAAGTCAAAGATAAAAGGAAAAAAAAAAGATTAATAAGTGGCTTGAGAGTACTAGCGACACGGACCTGTGCCTGAAGGAGACCTTACCAGAAGAATATACGAATGATGCTCGACACAATGAGAACTCCACATGTGACACTACTGAATCCAATGGAAGTCTTCATCTTGGACATTGTGTAGTATTGATGGAAGTAGCCTGTGACTGGTCCAATGACCATGGCGATGCGAATCACATCCCAAGGCTCTGGCTCCGTCGGATCTACGATGGCAGCCATGTTGAAGTGTTATGAGTTGAGCAAGAGTGGGATGTTATTATACAAGGTAGAAGTGAGGGTGAAGTAGAAAGAAAGGGGAAAGAGAAAGATTCGAAAAATGCCCAAGGCTGAACCATTTTTTTTTCTTGCAAAAGTGTGAGTTCACCTTGGGCTGTCCAACTGAGGAGGAGGGGGGAGACGCAAGGGGAAAGCAAGTGACCCAGGATAGAACAATATCTTGTTTGTGTTGAAAGAATAGAGAGTGAGCTAAGCTACATTCCTTCTCTGTTTTGCACATTCCTCCTCCTTTTCATCGCCATGCCTAGGAGCCTTCAGCATTGGGCACATTCACAAGCCAAAGCAGCCGCATTCTGTAGGGGGAGGGGAGGCCAATGCTGTTAAATTGGTGGCGTCAGTTCCAGGGTCCGACAAGGAGGATTTATCATGGTCTAACCAATGAATACTGTGTTCATATTCACAGGCCTGTTTTTGGGTGGATGCCTATGCATGTGGCTCAAGAACTGGACATCAGGCACATACACAGTGTAAATATATATTTGCCCTACTGCACTCGATGGCATTTTGTCCAATGTGAACCGAAAAAAGAGCGATTACTCACTCTTGCCTTTCCTCTTTCCCTTTTCTTAATAGCCTTCTTTCAGGGTTAATTTATGCCACAGAAGCTATGCCTTCTACAGGCAGTCAAAGCAATTCCAATGGCAAAGGAAAGAGTCGATCAGAGAGCTACTACCATGCTGAAAGTGGTAGCAGCAGTGGATGGCTATCATCATTGGCGCCGGCAACAGTCTTGAGACCATACTCTATTAGGGCCATTTTTTATGGTGTGGCATCTATCCCATGCTTTCTCTTTGCACCCAACTACTCTGGCGGTATGTGCCTCATCAGCTGTAGTCTCACTTTTGGTCTGGCTGCATGGACTGAGCGTACAAACGGCGGGAGCAATACCGCCGCTCATCCCGGCGAGCTGTGTTTACAGGCCTGGTGTCATAAGATACAGAAATGGCAATGTAGATATATAAACTCTAAAGACTCTCTTCATTACAAAATGGGAGCTGTGTTCGTTTTGTCTTTGTTACTGTGGCTGTGGTGCTGACGTTACAGGCCCGGCACGATGAACAAGCGCATTTCCTACAAAAGGAAAATACAGAGAACAAATACGAACATTGTCGAAGGACACGCGTTAGATTCAACATACGCACTTTCCGTACGATCGTGCCTCATAGCGCCGAAAAATAAGTGCATAGAAAGCTGGTTCATCCAAGATTACCTTCCAGTCCATTATAAATGAAGTAGTTGTGCAGGGGGGAATCCTTTCTTGAGATTGCCTTTAGAATATCCTGGGCAAGAAAGCCGCCAACGATAGCACATACGGGCGAAATCTCGGCATCTGCATTCGAGGACAGTAACCTTTCAAGATGCACAAAAAATAAGTTGAGATGGGATTAGTATCGTGTATACTCTTAACCAGGCGTGAAAATTCAAATGTCGTCACTCTTTCATGCGAAATGAAGTTGTGAGTGTATAAAACTTACAGTAATAAATCATCCGGCACAAATGTAGGATCCACCTGTGCAGCGGTGAGACGTTCATCTCGCATCTTCAGCAACTCCTGTACGTCCGACTCTTTGGAGGTATCTGGCAATTTTCCGTTGTGGTTCATCTGGTAATTCCAAAGGGCTATATAATACAAAATATAAACGGGAAATGAGTATTACATCGTGAATGTCCGTCACAGACGCTTAAAGCGTGCGCCTCACTGTAGGGAAAAAAAGGCACAAACCTTGCAGTGCAAAAAACAGTGGTGAAACGACCCGCTTCAGCGCCTTGGAGCTAAGGCGACCCCATGAAGCCGACATTGTTGCCTGAAGTGTGTCGTATTCCTGAACGCGTTCAAATGTCTTGGTCACTGGTCCTTGGGCTCTATCCGAACTGCCCTCCTTGACCTCTTCAATGTATTCGTGTTTTGTCAGATCGCAAAATATGTATCCGAATAGACCGTGGACTGAGGCGGCGTAGAAACCTTTCTTGGCTTGGTGACACGCCTCGTTGATACGAATCATCTGGTCTGGTGACGCATCCGTTAGGCAGACAAGATCAAATTCTGTAAAGTACGAATCTGGTTTGTCCGCAACATTGTCGGTATCTACCACCACCTTGACGCGTGGATTCAATAACCGGACCTTTTCTGCTGCTGCCTCAGCTCGCTATATTGAAGGGAAATTTAAATGATGCGTGTTACAGAAAGAGTAAATGCTTCGTTGTCATTTTTTTCTTCAGCGTATCTATCCATCCTTACGTTTTTGCCCACATCAGACTCGCGCAAAAGAAACTGAGCGCCAAGGTCTTCTGATGAAACCTCTTCATGGCCAAGGATGGTAATTGATCCAACACCTGCCAGCACGAGGTTCTTGCACACTTCATTGCTCAGTCCCCGCATCCCTACGACAAGGATAGAGGAATTTCTCATTCTATTTTGTACCGTTAGAGAAAGACAGAGAAAATAGAAGGCTGTTGTGAATAATTGCTTTCAAAATTTGCGATGATAGCCATGACACTTCTGCAGATGACGCGAGGCGCCTCTTTTGTTTATGTACCTATGCTGGGCCTCAATACCCCAGAGGCGAATCTGGCGATCATACAAGGCCGCCTCATCTATTGATCAAGTTGTTCACGGAATTCTATGTCAGAAACCACATTATGTCTCCGAGAAATGTGCTGAGTGTCTGGTTTGGAGGTCCATTTTGCTCATGTTGACACTATACCATCAGTAATTGTGTGCTGTTTCTGTTGCATGGTCGTAGTCATTATGAATGCCACTGAACAACTTGCCCCTGAAAGTCTACCATTTTGCCACCGAAATTATGAATTAAGGGTCAAAGTGACGACTGGAAAATTGACTGTGTACCCTTTTCGAAAAATTGCAGCGTTATCCTCCAGCAAACAATAGAAGAACGGACTATTTTTTTTTAATTTTTTTTTTCTGCTTTCTGGTTTTTATTGGCATGCTTGAAGAACAATACAAAGCTGTGGGGGTGCCGCGATTGTAATCCTCGTGCAGGAGAAGATTCCTTCTGAAAGTTTATCAAATGAATGACACTTTTAGAGGAAAAAGATAAACAGGAACGAAGCACAAAAAACAAATAACTGAAAACGCTTCTCCTGCACATATGCAACTCGGGGGAAGACCACAGAAAGAAGAAAAATAACAAGACTAAAGATAAAACGAAAAAAACGAGCCGTCGAAGAGATTTAAAAAGGGGGAGGCGTTCCAGGGGAGGATATGAGAAATCTTGCCGAGGAAACAAAATCTCAACGGTGCGGACACGTTAACTCAATGGGTGTCCCAACACAAAAAGTAGAAAAGGGAGCCACTGAGGTCTTGCACTTGAACGATGGCACAAAAGGTCAGCCTTGATCGAATACTTGAGGTTTTTTTCTGGGTTGGTTTTCTTGAAACTTCATTTTTTTTGGTAAGTATGACAAGGAACTGGGCAGATCGACAGTGTGCAAGGCTTTCGAAGAGAAGACTCTGAAGCGAATGAGCGTTGTTGGATGAGCTTGGTTTCTGGAAGTTACCAGAACTTGGAGCTTGGGGGAGAACGTGATAGTTGTGCGCTTGGAGAGACTTCTCGGTATTTTATCTTAGCCTTTAAAGCACCAATGGCTGGCGGCGGGGTCGACTTGCAGGCAAGCAGCGGATGCTAGTTGTCGAAGCAGGCAATGGTGAATAACCGCTGCAAGACAGAGAGCTTCCCTTGGAGATGCCGCCTCGGCTGGACATGGAGGCAGGCACCAAAGTCGACGGCCGGTACATAGACGGGTACATGACAGTCATGGGTGCATGGGCCAGACGCTTCACTGAAGAGCTCTGGTAGGAGCTGGGAGAGTTCGATGGCATCGAGGCTGTCGACTTGGAGGCTGCAGCCAAAGCCATGAGCTTGTCCTTTTGCGCACATTCCTTCGAGCAGTAAGCAGCGCCGAGGTCCAAGACGTGCTTTTCGCAAAACAGGCACCAATCAGAATCCATTGTTGTAGGGAGTGTCGAATCGAGTGGAGAATGGGAAAGTGACGGGAGCGGTTATGATCAAAGCTCTACAGAGAAAGTCTTGTGATCAAACGATGGGAGAGGATGGATTCAAGAGTGAAAGGTGGCAAGTGTGATCGCGATTGCTTAAAGGTGTATGATTGCTGATCTTCAATCCGTAGTGTTGTTGAAAGAAAAGGCAAGGGGGATCCATGAATCAGATTCGTCAGGTTCTTATACTGCCGCAGTGGCCAGTCACCCAACTTTCTGCGGCTATTGCTCAACGCTTGTGCATTCTTGAAAGTTCTCGCACTGTCGGTGTTTGGACAGGTTTCAGTGACAAGTCATTTGTCAAAAAGTGGCAATTGTGGGGAGCTGTGGCTGACGGACTTTGCCACAATTTTCCCCGCTGCAGATAATTATCCAACAATGAGAGAGAGAGAGCAAACGTTTGGTGCAGCGCACCTGCACACGCGTCAAAATTTGCTCGTGCTTGCCTCCTTCCCTCTATGAGTTCACAGGGGAGAGATCCAAAAAGCAGAAGGGCGCAAGTAAGGTTAATTTGTTGTTTGTCAAAACAATGAATGTCAACATTAGCAACTGCACCCTTTTCGCCAGTGGATGAACATACTGGTTATTAATTCAAGGCACAACTTCAGGCACAACTCCCAAGATCTTGTCTATTCCCTTTACCGCTAGGACGTGATAGTTTAAACTGATTTCTGTGCAGTCTCCGCACGTCCAGCCATATTTGGCTTGCCTCTGTCATATTCGACGAGAAAGGAGAACACTGGGGCACATGGCTTTCCTTCGGCTGTTTCTTGCATATCTCACGGCGTAGCATAAACACCAATACTTCACTTGAAAATATAAACTTTGGGACTTTTTTGTTTCTTTTTTTTTAAAGAACTCTATCAAACGTTCATTGTTATGAAAAATGCAAAAGAGTGGATGTTGATGCTGGTATGCTAAATGAAGGTTTGCTACAGAAAATGTAAATATTCTTTTTCTTCTAGAGAAAGAAGGACTTAATCACCCTGAGGTCGAGTTACTGTAGGACGACGATAGAGCTTCGCTACTTGATCCGCAGACAAGTTGCGTAGAGGCGAATTGGGGCTAAGGGTGTCTTGATCCTCAGGGTCGCGACCTGTAGGTTCGATCTCGCGTGAGTTAACCATCTCGAACCGCGAAGGCAGAGCATAGTATTTGATGCCGAGATCCTCCATAGCCTCCTTGAGTGCAAAATGAAACTTTGTCCGGCGGTTCCAGCGACGGCCCGAGTCTTGCCAGTTACCCTTGTGTTCAATCACCATACTGATCTTGAGACGAAGATCAAGTTCCTGAATCTGAATTTCCATGTCTGGCAGGAACTCTTTCGTTTCTCGTGCGAGGAATTCGCGCATCCGCGCGCGAAGCTCGATAATCTTTGACGCCGGGGTATAGATATCAATATTGAGAACTGGATAGAGAAGATAAAAAACAAGATAAAAACCAAAGATCTCGTTAGTATCTTTGAAGAGCATTACATCAATATGAACACTTGGTTGAAATCATAACGTCGGGACAATTTTGCTTACCAATCTTCTCAGACATGTTAGGAGAGCGGCGGACATTGTGGATGGGCTTGGTGCTGAGAAGGTTGTTCGGATAATACATGCGCTTGCCATCCCAGGTGACAAACATGGTGCTGTTCAGGCCAACCTCGCGCACATACATATCGGTACCATCAATGTTGCACAGATCACCCGAATCGTAAGGGTGGGTAATAAACAGGAAGACGATGTTCTCAAACAAGGTCTTGACACTGTTACCGAAAACAAAGCTCAGAGCGAGCAAGAACGAACCGATCGACAGCAGATTCTGCACAACGTTCTGACCAAAAATGGACAGAATGATAAACAGCCACAGCACAGCAACAATCACCAAAAAGATGATGTTGAGCTTGCCTACTGCCTGTGACAGATCACGCATCGCCGTGTGCAAGTCCTTGCGCTCCTTGTAAATGTAGAAGATCTTCTCCTTCATTTCACGCTTCGAAATGTCACCATTGCCATCCTTGTCAAAGAGTGCGAAAGCGCGACGGGCCTCTTCCTCGTCCTCGAAATGTGGGATAAAGTCCTCCACTACCAGCGAGTCTGAATGCTTTTGAAGGTTGTAGAAGAGACTTTTGGCCAACCTTTTGGCATTCGCGGTCGAGTTGATATCCTTTGTCGGGGTCTCGTTTGCCATTGCGATACCGTGCAATGTGCCCTTGAGACCTTTCAAGATCTCTGGGCGGCCCTTGCTGTCACGAGGACGTCCGGAGGTGACGGTCGACTGGCGGCTGCCGTTGGGGTGTTCGGTCGTTGGTGTAGTGAGTGGTGTGTTGTTAACAAGCATGCCATCAGGGAATCGCATAGGCGAGTCCGTGCCACTGCCTACAGGCGTGCCTTCGCCATTTGACATGTCAATGCTACTGGCGCGAGACTGCTGGCGGGAACGGATGGCACTGCCGAAAAAGTCTCCAGGTTGATCAGCGGTGTTGTTCCGACTATGTGTAGGACGCGATCCCTTCTTAATCTTCTTGGCAGAGCTGAGGCGATCCAGAACATGCAAGGCATATTTGTTTTCTGCGATACGGTCGGCATAAGCTACCTGATGGAAGCTCCTGGCTATTGTGGCGTTGAGTGAGAAGAAGTCGAGGTGGTGCCAGAAATGGTTAGGATTGTGACTAAGAGTACGATGGCGGTATGACGGGTATTGTAGTACATCCGCTGCTAGTGCTAAACCTTTTTGGGTACAAAGAAATTTGCATTTTCACATTAAATCAGGAATTTCAACTTACAGATCCACTGCAAGAGAAGTTTCTCAATAAGGATCAAGGCAAATCCAACAATGATTACCCCCAGTACACGCTGGAAGGTGTTACGCCAGCTGGCAATGCCTACAGTCCTGCGATACACCACTTGTGAGAGTAGGGCAAACGAGCCAGCAGCCCAGCATGAGTCAATGAAAAATTTGAGATACTTCTTAGTCTCAACATAAAGCTAAAATTAAAGGAAAGACAATATATAAAGACTTTTTTGTGAGCATGTGGAGGGCTCTCATTACATTTGATTCTTGGCTTTCCTTTTTCTGTATCTTCAAAAAACAAATAAACATGACATACCAGCATTCTTGACTTGACCGTCTCTTTACGGATAGTTTTGAAGCAGGAGAGGAAATGAATCACGGTGATGGGCACAATATCGACGCTCCAGTTGGTCCAGCATGCAATGAAGCACATGAAAGCGATCCAGAAAAAGAAGCAGAGCACGGTGTCGCGCACCTGGAGCTGCAGGAAGGCTTCGCAGTCGGTGCTGGCAGGGTCTTCGCACTGGCCGTCGTGGTCCAGTTTAAAGAAGATCAGTGTGAGGATGGCTGGCAGGGCTGCAATTGGTGTGATAACGATCATTTGGATGATCATGCGCAGGAAGGGCGATAGCCTTCGCCAGGTGGAGCGCTTCTTGCCCTTGCCCTTGTTTTTCTTGTGATATTGGCCATTCTCATCGATGTTGATATCTTCATCCCAGTCAAAATCCGATTCATCGCTATTCATTGCTTGACGTGGAGGTACAAAATCGTTTTTTTGCCTCTCTTCTTCAGCCTTGAGGATGCGCTCGATTTCGATCATAGTCGACGCAGGCATAGAATTGGCAGTCGAACCATGTGGCTGATATTGGTTTGGGAACTGGCTTGTGCTCGTAGACACACTCGGAGTGCGTGACATGCTTGGAGGTATCGCTGACGGTATTGATGTAGGAGGTATTTGCAGAGGGTGGAGTGCATCAGGGTTCGGTGGGTATTCTGCTACTGGAGGCAGAGTCATTTTTTGCTGATTCGGGTCGCAAGGGCTGCTTGGCGTTACTGTCATAGCCACAGGGGCTTCTAGCAACGATTTCCCGCGAAAATATTTTTTCATAGGTGGCGATCCACGGACAGACCCGAGAAAGTGAACCAGAGGGGAAAGAGAAAACGAGTATCGAGAGGAATAGAAAAATAAGAAAGAAGCGGAAACCAAAAGAAAAATGAAATGAAATCAGATTTCAGGTCAGAATAGAAAAAAAAATAAAAGTACCAATTATGCATCCCTTCCATCCGTTGGAGGATGCCCTTTTTAGGTGAGCAAACGAGTCCGCTATATGCAGAGTGACAAGGGCCACAATGACAGAATAAGCAGACAATGAGGAGCAGGTGGAATGAGGAATGGAGAAAAAAAGAGAGAGGCGGAGAGCCATGGACCGGAGAGGGAAAAGGGTCCTTTATAATCAAAGACTTGCGTCTGCTCTACTCCTCAGATCACTATGCCCTGTATAACCTAGGCTAGCGTGGAGCACAACCCTCTCAATGCCTGTGTGAAGATGAGCCAAGAAGGTTGTGTTTTGCTCTGGGTAACCCAGTGCGTTTTGGTACTAGTGTAGAAAATGCTGTGTCAACCGTCATTGACAACAAAACTCAATCCTCATCTGGTAATCATACCTGCCAAAGCTGTAGTTTTAGGTGTGCGTTTGAACTTCATACTACACAAGAGGCGAAAGAGGGAAGGAGTGACGTAGATAGACAGATAGAGAGAGGAATGGGTGCCGGGACTAGGCAAGCACTGGTGATGATGACTGGGGCGATACGAAAGTGGCCTCAAGGCGCACCAAATGACGGATGAGGGAGATCTGCTGGTGTGGGAAATGTAGACTAGGCAAAGAAGAAAAGGGGAGGGGGCGAGGATAATCGATCGCAAAGAGATAGTCTACAAACAAATTCTGTGCCTAGCGTCGAAATGGCTTGCTCGGCTGCCTGTTGTCGTGCTTGTTTGTTGTTTTATGCAAAGCGACAGCGGAGTCGGTAGACTGCAGACTCCTCTGGTTGATTTATATACTTTTCAGATGAAATGAGGAAGGGTAGAGAAGAAATGGAAGGAGGCGTGAGATAGAAGAGAAAAGGGTGCAGGGAAAATGAAGAATGAAAAAAATGAAAGTTCAAAGCGATTTGTTATTATATTTGTTTGAAACAGGGTGAATAAATTCACTTTGTTTTGCTCCCAGACTCGTTCATACCTTTTGATCAAGGGTCCATATGGCAACGATTATTTGCCAGGGGCATTAGCTGGGTGTGAGCTGGGCGCTTGTACCGTCCGGAACCAGTGCACCTTAAAAACTTCACCCCTTTCTTTTAACAAATCAACGAAAAGCGCTTCACACATCATGTTTCTTCTGGTATGGGGTCCCTCTCACTATCCTTTTCTTTTTCATTCAGCCACGCATAGTTGGCGGCTAAAGGGTTTAGAGACAAAGTTTCCCTTTTTCGCTTGAGAAATTGACAATGTATTTCCGCTACCACTGAACGCCCAATCAATCAATATGAATGAGTGACAATTGGCTCCGAAAATAAGCCCTATCTTAAGTGTATATACAAGTATGTGGAGGGGGAACCTGAGGGGCGCCACGACGAGCGATTATGACAAATGGGATGAGGAAATTGTGCGTAATCTCATAGTGCCCGATCTTGCAGGAATTCTAACCGTTCTATGTATCAATTCACATGGCAAATGTCATGCAGATCCTGCAGGCTAGTGGTCGGCGGATGGGTAAGAAAGATGTCTGCATGGAACACCTCCATACTAGCTGACTAGATGGTGTACCTGAGGGCTCTAAGCATGTACGAAAAAAGAAGATTGGGTAAGAATAGGCTAGTATGGTTGTCAACTACTAATGCACAAGGCAGCTTTAGCACGTTTCTCCAATGCTGCAAAGTCAGCTCGGAGATCTATTCTCAGTGTTGCATGCAATCATAATGCTCTGGGGAAATAGTCTGTCCTCAATCTCCACGCACGTTGCACAAAACGAACGGGTGAAAGAATGCACACGCGAGAAGAATGGGGATCAACTAAAGCGCCGCGAGCTCGGGGACTTCATGGCCATCCTTTGTGTACTTGTCTATGAGAATAGATTGGTTCATCGCTATGTCTCTTACAACCCTGTAGCTCTGGGTCCTGCAGAAAGATTGACATTTGTCACGAATGCCTAAGACAAGGCCCCTTCTTGTTGTCTTGGGGGCACCAGAAGGGGTTGCTCACAGAGACATGGCCATCTCAGCCAGTCTGTGACATGAAATCAGCACTCTTTCAGCTGTGCTTACTTTTGGGCCCTTGACTGGCAGCACCCCAACAGCCAACAGAGGAACCGAGTCCAATAACAGGTGGAGCGGGGAATGGTAAGAGAGAGAGGGGCTCCCATCGGAGTATCAAAAATTTGTGTGTGTTTGGGACGATTTGGGTGGCTTCGAAGGCTTTCTTCAACAAAAGGAAAGTTGTTCTGCGAAAATTGAACGACCCTTTCGCTCGCATGTAAGTTTTAGGGGAAATGAAAGAATATCTCGATCTACATTCGTTCGATCGCTGCCTTCGTGATCGCAAAGGCGCTGATCATGGGAGTGATTGGCAGGTGTGAACCACGATTGAAGGTGTAGGGATGTCTGCACCGATATAGTGTTGTCCATGCTGTTGCAGATCACTAGCAATGACGCTCTCATTCAGCTCGGCTCAAAGGATGAGAGCAGCCTGCTCGTTTTCATTCCAGGCACTGTAGTGAATGAGGGCGACCCTTTTCTCTAGTTTGGCCCATATCTCTTGTATCAACAAGATCGATGTATACGCCTATGGAAGCAGCCTATTCGCGATAATCTTCCACACCCGTAGAGGGCATAACCATATCATTGCATATTTTCATCGCCGTCGATGGGGCCGATCGATATGCCGATGGATGGATACTCCTACGGTTGGATATTTGTCTGGGTAGCTCTAAGCTGCAACCTTTGGTCTTAGTTATTTTCACACCTGTTCCAGGGATTGAGGGGGAAGGACGAGTACTACCCCAAAAACTCATCAGCTATGAGAATCGTATACTGACTTAAAACTTGCTCTCATGTTCATCACCGTCCTACCCATTGCTACCCTGCATCCGCATCACATCTGGTGTTTCCTTTGTTGTGGAACTTCCAGCGAGGACGTCTACACCCCCAGGAACAAATAATATCAAAATGTCTGCAGAAAGAGATGCTGCCGCTGTTGAGGTCGAGGTTGCCGCTGACGCCGCTCCTCGTGGCCAGATGTCCGTTGAGGAGGCTCTTCAGGATGTCCTGAAGCGCGCTCTTGTCCACGATGGTCTTGCCCGTGGTCTCCGTGAGTGCGCCAAGGCTCTTGACCGGTAAGTTGATTACACCGGCAGCAAAGATTTCTTTTTGCTTTATGCCGATCAGGTCGAGTGCTGCCAATGTTTGTATTAGTCCATTATTTCGTTAGTCGTGTATCCTGATCACAGGCGCTTTCTTGTCTTTTCTTTTATTTCATGCCACATGTATAATCAGTCGCCAGGCCCACATGGCCGTCCTCGTTGAGACCTGCACTGAGAAGGAGTACATCAAGCTCGTCGAGGCTCTCTGCGCTGAGCACAACATCAACCTGATCAAGGTCTCTGATGCCAAGAAGCTCGGTGAGTGGGCTGGTCTCTGCAAGATCGACCGTGAGGGTAACGCCCGCAAGGTCGTCGGCTGCTCGTGCGTTGTTGTCAAGGACTTCGGTGAGGAGTCCGAGGCCATGAACGTCCTGCTGGAGTACTTCCGCACCCGTTAAGAATGGCTCGGTGCCTTCATTCACCACTCTTGTCAAGAATACCACACCTCATATTCAAATGAACCAGCTTTCCAGCATGGATCTAGTCTGATTCCGGGAACTTTTATCTTTTGTAGCAGACGGATCTCTTGATGAGAGCTGCTAATTTTGGGGATCTATTCTTGTCAATAAAAACACGCAAAGCAACCTAAAAATGAGCGCGCGCGACACTTTTATGAATGTAAATGAGCATTGTCAGTGGAAGGAGTTGGAAAATATAGTGCCACTGAATGGTGCTGGGTATGTGGAGCAGCTGCACCAGCTAAGGTTGATGACGGACAGCGAATGGCACCTCTCCCCTTAATTGGTTTTCGAGAGCGCGGCTGGACAGCAGGTGATATTTTGGGAGGCACTCAAAACCATGGCAGAAGTTTCTCTTTCATCATCTCAGTAAAACCATCTTCCCTTTCATCACAATCACATCAAATGGACAAGTTCAAGGAAGTAAGTGTGTTCCCCTTCTTCGTTGCTTGCTATGTCTCATGGGTCTTCTCCTGCGTCCTCTTTTCATCTTTCATTGCCGCGAAAAGAACATGCAATTCTGCAGGATTCGCCAGGGGTTTTTTTAACAGGCCCTTTTTTTGGTGGGCGAGATAACGGCCGTGTCAACAAACCCTCCGATGATGATGTTCAGAGGCACAGAAGCGACAGACAAGTTTCTTTAAACGTGTGATATCGACGTTGAAAGATTCACTTCCATCGGAAAGCATGGCATGGAAGCAAAAAGACAAAAAGGTCATCAACTATTGGATGAGGCCTTTTATGAGGCAGTGCACCTCCTTGTCCCGCTTGCGTGGTCTTTGCACATGCTAGATTCGGCTGGCGGGGTAGAAGGAGGGGATTATGCGCGATATCGTCTTCTTCACGCCACTCTTTCGTTTACATTGCGTGTCCTCGCAGTACCCTCTCTTTCCTCGACACCCTTTTTATTTTCTTCCACGATATTCCAGTCTAAGGGACTAAGCCTTACGAGTGCAAATATTGACTTGTGTCGTTATTTCTTTTTTTTTTATCAATTGCGTGGTCCTTTCCTTAGAAAATCGCTGCCCTCCGTGCCGAGGCTGATGCCGCTAACGCTCGCGCCGATGAGACCGCTAACAAGCTGAAGGAGGCTGAGGCCCGTATTGCTGCTCTGGAGCAGGAGGAGATCTCGTCCAAGAACCGCATCCAGCTCCTTGAGAGCCAGCTCGAGAAGGTCGAGTCTGGACACTCCGAGTCCACCACCAAGTAAGTTGCAGCTGCCTTTATCATCTCTTGTACTAGGCAATGGAAGGATGCGAGTGATGGCATTGGGAGAGATCCCCGCAAGACGTGGATGTGAAGGAGCAGACAAAAATACACGTTTAAATATGTTTGTGAGCCCTTTTGGAAAGCTCTCGCTTATATGCTCAGTCGCAAAATGATCCGGCCCAACAGAGCTCTTGTCTATTTCCACTCTGAACGGGAATGACATGTACTATGTGGCTCCTTTCACATATGCCATGCATGCTTTGGAGCCTTGCTTGTCGCTGCCTACCCCCCCTCGTCTAATATTACGTGCCTCAAGCCATATCACAAAGTTTCTCACGCATGTTATCTTCTTTATGATTTGCCATTGATGAACAGGTCTCGCGATCTTGAGTTGCAGATTGAGGAGCTCAACCGCCGCGTCAAGTCTCTGGAGACCCAGAAGGAGGATCTCGAGAACAAGCTTGAGGACACTGAGACCAAGTACTTCGCTGCCAAGGCCGCTCTCGAGGAGTTCGAGAAGGCTATGGATGAGGCCTAAATGGAAAAGAAAGTAAAGCGAAAAAAATATATACAGGTGCATTGAAGCCTACTACCCCATCCCCATCTTAACCCCCACAACATTATCTTTCGTCTGTGAACAATATATACATTTTTTTACAAAGTAATGTGAAGTTATCGTCAAAATCGTGTCGTTGAAAGTTGAAGGATCATGGATCTGCATTATATGATTGGCCAATGGGTGAGACGATTTTTTTTTTCAGTTTCTGTGGATTTTTTTGGAGAGCCTTTCCCCTGACATTGAGGTCATATACTTTACACTGATCAACCATGACTGAACCCCATGAGAAGGAAACAGATGCCAATCAGTACCTCGCCAAGGCCGACAGTCGCGACTGGAATGTCAGCTTCCCCGAGGAATGCAAATCGCTGACGGCTCGATGCGTGCACATTATGAACACCGTCGACCCGATCGAAAAGGCGAATCTCACTCTTCTCATGGGCAAGGAATGGCGGAGGAGTCGATCCTTGGTAAGAGCAACAGTAACAGGCGAACAATTGAGGGAGGAGAGGTTTGCTAGCACGGTATGATAGAATCTACGGCGTGTCATTCATTGCTTCAGGACTGATCAACTTGGTGGCGTTTTTATCACGGACAATGACACTTTTTGAAAAAAATAAGGCTGAAAATCAAGGACCAGGCAAGATGGACATTGGCCGTACAATTCCTCCAGAGAAGCCTGTTCGACCTGACACTCTCGATATTGTACGACCTGGTCATGGTGTAAAGACTGGTCGTGCTGGTTCTCGCGGTATGTTAATGATGAAAAAAAAAAACTATCAAAGCGAAGCGTTTTACGGAATGCGACATCTCCTTAGGCATGATACACTAACCTTTAGGTATTTCCTCCTTTTATTCTCTCCATTGTGTCTGAAACAGCGAGTCGCATTGCAATCCTTCACTGTATGATCATATGTTACAAAGGAGTAACCATATCGTGGACATGGTGAAAAAATCGAAGCTATTGCTGCTTTTCTAACGACAATTATTTTTTTAATAGCCCTAGCAAATGTCGAGACATGGGCAATTGATGTTGCTGTATGTAATATTGCTGCATATGGATACTATAATCTCAGCAACTCGGGTACAAAGGTCGATCCGGACGCTTCCAAAGAAGACTTGACTGAAGAATATCGCATGCCGATCCGCTTCTTTGATGACTTTGTCCAGATGGCATGCGATGAAGCCAAGGTGAGACCAATAAGAATGCACAAAGTTTCAGAGTGATGGTAACGAAGCGTCTCAAAGCATATCAGGAAACACAAATTTTCTGACAATTTTATTTTCATTTTTTTTTTTCAAAATACAACTAGCATTTCAAATGGTTCTACTATCGACTTGAGGACCTTGGCGCCAAATACGGCGATTTACCTGTCCACGCCAGTATCTGGGATTCAGTGCTTGATACGGCTAACTCCATGTTGGCACGCATGGCGGTAGTCCACATGGTCCACGAGGCACGCGGTCTGGATGTCAACCCATCGACAATCGCTCGGTTTGACAAGAGCGGCGACACGGTCTCGGCACGTATGCTTGAAAAAGTGCATGCGGATGAGGTGGTTCACGTTCAGATTGGTCACCGCTGGTTTTGCTACTTGCTCATGAAGCATGAGGGTATTGGCAAGCTGACACAGGATATTGACGAAGACGGCAATGGAGAGCTTTACGAGTTTCGACAGGTACCGCCCACCAACGAAGATGGTTCCGAAGCCCAGGTTGATCCTGTCGAAGCGCAGCGACGGAAACGTTTCCAAGAGATTGTCGTCCAGTTCTTTAAGGGGGCTCTCAAACCGCCGTTCAATACCCTGGATCGTAGCAAAGGTGGCATGACAAGGGGCTGGTATGAGCCTTTGGTGGTTGTCCGCGAGCGCACTGGGTTTAAGCCCGTCACTGGAAGGAGACTAGTGGCAAAAGACAAGGAGAATTCCAAACCGGACGAAGTGGCGAAAGAACCAAAGGGTACCTCTCCTAAGGCCGCCAACGACAATGCGGAGGTTTCGCAACCTGCGACTATTGAAGCAAGTGACCCTACGAAGGTATAAGAGAATAGGATGCTAATAAAAGTGTACGATAATATACTCTTACCTGCGTATTCCGCACCTCGTTTCTTTATTATTCCTACTGTTACATCCTTTTTCTACCAACTGGATGTCGTGTACTAATGGGATTAAATAGCGGAGCATATTCGAAGGCGGTCACACGTGGTAACAGAATGCTCTAGAATTGGTCGTGTCATTCACTCTAGTGTCATATGAATAGTGTGCGAGCATGATTCGAAGAGGTAAATGAGATGCAATTTAGCAGGGTGTATGTTAAGTGTGGATATGGTATATAGGCGGCGGTATAGAGTAGTGTGTTTTTGAATTATTCTTCTTCAAGTTGTTGTTGCCCCGAATGCTGTCCTCTTTTCGCCGATAATATCACGGTATGGCATTTAGCCCACAATGGCAAAGATGTTAGTCTTGACTGACGCTTTGGCACTTTCAAGATCCTACACCTTCTACCAAGTAAGAATATATGCGCAAGCTCTTTCAGGTTGAATCAGCTCTACGCTCATATATGTAGATTGGCAATGTGTGTATATATGTTGACTTATAATCCCCAGAAATACAAATTATCATGTTTACTTGTATCTCTTCGTTTGTGGGTCACAACTGGAATTTCCACCGACAGAAATTATTAGACACGCCTCAGGTTCCGACTTGATGCTGGAGCACGAAGGCTTCTTTTCAAGTGTAACCAGTTTTACCAAGGCTTGTGGACCACCTCAAAGTAACGCGCGGTTTGTACTGGTGTCCAGATCAGCATCTAGGTGAGTTGCAGAACTACAGCGGGGCGGATACTAAACAGGCGGTTTTCGCTAGTATAGCAGTCAAAGACTGGAGCGAAATGTCTCCTACGTATTGAAAAATTACTAGTGTATGATGATTAATTAGTGCATTAGGAAAGTCATGTTCGATTCATAGTGGATTATAACAGTCTTGCGTGAGCCTTACTGAAAACAGACAGCCCTTTTTAGTAGTACCTAGAACACTTATTCTAATTGTTGAGAGTTGAGAGTGAGATAAGACCGTAGGTGGGACGATGTACATTTTATATAAATGAAGAAACGCTTGCAATAAATGCAATCTAAGGAAGCCAGTCATGGAGTCTTCTTTTTGCTTCTTCTGAGTTTCTTTTTTGGCCAATGTGAAGAAGTATGTCAAAGATAACGAAGCAGTGGAAATGCGGCGTTCTTTTTTCACCAATGTATAGATACTTCAGAAATCCTGATCATACGTTCCTACGTTAGTTTTTTGCCACTCAGGTTTAAAGAAATATAAGAAAGGAGATTGGGTGGGAATTAGAAGTATCATTGGAAACAGGAAAAAAAACAAAAACATACGAAGACTATGAGAGCTAGACTATGTGTATGTATCTTAAACGCTATTAAGCTTTTATGTTATAAGGAAATAACAATTGGACGTCTTGAACATGCGGCGCTCAATCGTTGCACATCCGTATCTTGCCGTCCATCCAAATAGCGCGTCAGGAGACCAGAAGAGCTACATAAGGGGTTATGTAGCTTTTGTTTGAGGAAGCCATTCTATTCATTGTTTGGTTGATACTGGATAAGCAAAGAGTAATAGCTGTTTACATATTGCTTCATGTCATAATGTACGGCCTAGGTGTAATGGCACCCCCTTCAGGAACGATACAGGCTGCGGCAGTAAAGGACTCATGGGAGTAATGTAGCCAAATGCCTACCAACAGAAGGAGTGCAAGTGTTTTCGGTGTAGGAGAGCGGCAAAGGCGGTGAGGAGGCTGTATAAAAGCTGCATGGGGGAGGGATAAACATGGCACGTGAGGCTGCATGGAAGTTCGAGCCTCGGTCAGTTTCCACAATCGAGAAAGTCGATCGACTTGAGAGAGAGATCGGTACAATAGGGCCACACGATCACTTGAAACTGTATTTTGTTGCCAAAAAATGCTTCGATGGGATATACAAGCTGTTCAATAAGAGTTAATTGTGTATAGAGTAGTCTAATATTGCTGGGTCCTTTCTGTGACGACAAACATAAGTAACGAAAAAAAGAAAACCAATGAACGCCTTTCGGAGGCGTGCCTGCTGTGTTTGCCCATGAGTGAACATCACTGAACACAGACAAGAGTGTAGCGTGGTCAGGATGGCGAAGTGTTTTCTCTCGCGAGCAAAAAGCGGAGCAACGGCAGAAAAGACGCTCTCGATCATCTCTTTTTTTGCCTTTGAGCAGGGGTAAGGTGGAAGAAGTGTAAACATTAAACATGGTGCACCATGACCGTATTTACATGAAAAGGCGAACAATGAGGCGAAAAAGAATAAAAGAGAATAAGGTAAAATGTATTTTGTACCTCGCACCTGGCGTCAAGGAGAGATGTTCAAAACAATCAATAAGAGCATGCAAGTACAAAAGCGAGTACAAGAATATGCTCCTGTATTGTATGAAGAGAGTTGGACACTCAAATTTACCAAATGTTACACCTCGTAGAGAAGTGTACCCATTTGTGGAGAGTAGTGCTCTAGCCTCTGTTTTTCTTCTCACTATCCACTTTGTCCTTGTTTGTTCAACTCGATTTGTTTACATGTTTTCCTTCCTGTGATTGATGGTACCCAGTACGTAGAATATCAGTAGGAGGGTGGGTAGAAGGGCATGGGCCTGGTTCGCTGGACAAGGAATGTCGACATGGGAACGAGGGAATGTATCCTTCTGACGTTATTCTCACAGCCATCCGATGCTTCCCTTGCCGCGGCGTAAAGTCGAAGGCTTACGGAAGTGCCAATACTACATAGAATTAGAGAGTAGGGAGTGAGTGAGGTAAGGGATTTTGGAGAAGTGGTGGGGAGGGGGGAGGGAGAGGGAAGAGGGAAGCAGAAGTTCCTCGGCCTGTGTTACCAACCATAAATGGTAATTGTTGACCAGAGTGACAGAGTGTGCAATACACCCCGCCCATGTTGTCGATGTGCAAAGGTCTGGATGTGTGGTAGAAGTTCCGAGCAAATCCCCTCGCCTTGCATTTCCCTCCTAATCTTCAGCACATGTGTTCAATATCCTATAAATTGGCCATTGCATCCCAACCATCCTTGTCATTTCTGTCCTGGCCGTGTTTCCAGCCTCGCTACTTCTCCTCCTCTTCTTCTTTTCCAAAGCGCTTAATCCTCCGAAGCACTACCCATCGCTACCGCTACAGCCTTGATTTCCCAAATCAACTCTCAGCACTCTTTCCTTCACATTATTCAGCTTTCAGCGTTCTCAACAAACACCACCACTACGAATACTTTACACCATGACACATCTCTCAGACGTGTCCTTCCTTCAAAGGATAGTAATGCTTGCATGGTTTTTGCCATGGTATATTATCCACATCTATCGCTACGACCACTTTGAGGCATTACGTCTTAAACGTCTCTGGCGACTCGAACTTCGGTCACTTATGACCCTTCAACTGTTCCTAGCATTGTTGTTCTTATTCGTGTAAGTTATATATTAGTTGTATCTACTACATCCTACCACCCCCTGCCCTTGTACTCTTCCACGTACCCTGAGCATCGATCTTTTGCATGTCTAAGCGCCCATGCACCTTTTCTCCAGCACATCTACTCCTTCTCACATGCATTTGATGGATAGTGAGCACGGTTAGTTGAGCCAGGAGGGGGCATAGCTTAATTCGCCGTTACTGTCTTGAATGTGTCATTGAGTGGTCCACATCGCGGTTAGATCGCGAGCACAAATATTCTCTCTCATCCCGCCAAATATCCAATGGTCTTCATTGGACTCTCTATTCCACCTTTTCTTTCCCTCCTGACCCTGTTTCCCTTGTCCAACGTGACACATCACTTAGAGTCACCGTGCATATCCGCGGAGAATAGGTGACCATGGTGTGTCTCTGACCTTACATGACGCGTTGAGACATTTTTTGGGGTGCTTACATGGACTCGTAAGCAGAGGGAAAGAACAGGGCGGGAACACACCAAAATTTTTTTTTTCTCTTTCCACCCCTACTTTATTTTTAAATTTCTTTGGTCCTCTCTTCCAGCTTCCCGCCAGCCGGGCGTGCTGCAGGAGTCGTCATTGCACATCCAGTAGAAATGCTTTGTCCTGTATCCTAAATCTGACATCCCGTCCACACCCCTTTTTTTCCGCGGCTTCTTGCAGATACGACGTCGGGACAGCGCGAATCAAATATTGGGAGGGCTTCTGGCTCAACCCAGAGACACACGAAATTATTGGTAAACCCTCGCCACTTTGGTCCAAGCGCAACCAAGAGCACATCCAGCCCTTGTACTACACTCTCTCGATGGCTCTAGCCTTCCAGAACTGCCTCACGTTCCTTCTCCAGTCGTGGTGGCACTACATCACCACGCCCAAGACCAACTTCCAGTCAAGTTTCGAGTTTCGTATCCATATCGTGGCCTCGGTGCTTGTTTTGGTTGCCTATCCATTGCTTCAGTACCTTCTCCGCGATGACGTGATCCTACGTGAGTCGATACCCCAGCTAGTGTTTTCGACCATGCTTATCTTCCTGTCCATCCTCGGCGTGCGCACTCACTTTCGCCTCAAGCGGCTGATGAAGACAATCATTCCGGATGTGAATGATCACAACCTCGTTCTCTTTAACAAGGTCGACTACTTTGTAGACGTTGTAAGTGAGCAATACTCTCTGTCTATTTGCGGCACTCATTACTTCTAAACAAGCAAGTTGGGCTGTATACATTTTCAGATATTCATCCTTTAACACCACTACTGACTATTCATCTCCTCCATCTTTTCTTCACTGTCTAGAACAAGATCCTTATTTTCACCTTCCTGGTTGCTGGTCTCACTCTTGGCATCCTCTCGATCGACGGTCTGACAGACGCTCGAGTGATTGCCCACAACAAGCTTGCAACCGATATTTTGGCTTGCAACCTCAACTTTGTACAGCCACTCATGTGGACGGCTATGACGCTCCTCTTTTATCCTCGTAAATCATTTGCCCATGGCTACCGCCCTGTCAGTTCCCAGGGTGCGCCGATCCGGATGGTCCCCAGCTCGAACCACAGAAAGAGCGAGCAGAATGGCCGACCCATTTCGTATGGAAGTGGCCACAACAAGGGAATGTCCTTCCAACTGGAGCCGCTGTCGCGAAATGCTCGCGATGAAACACCCGATTATATCCCATATGTCCCTCCAGCGAACCCACCACCAGCCCTGGCCAGCCCCACACGTCCGCCTCGACCACGCATTGAGACCACTACTCTGTATTACCACGAAGCTTTGGCCCGTCAGGCACGCGAGCAACTGTCCCCTCCTCCAGTGCCGTCATCCACTGATCATTTGTTGAAGGATGTCGAAGCCGTAGCACCTGCCACTGATGGAAAGCATGAGCCGTATCCTCGACAGCAGTCGCCCACCACTGCTGACAATGCTAGAAGTGAATCGAGTATGGCCAAGTCAACAGAAACTCTCCCTGCGAACGATGTCAACGATCCAGAGGAAGATCTTAAAGCAGAGGTGGAGGAATCATCGGAAGACAACGCGGAGCGACCCCGTATTCGCACGCGTGTCAAGCCAGACACGCAGACACTCGCAATTCATTTCGGCCCACTGTACCACCAGCAGCATCAGGCATCGCTCGAGTCGAATCTCTCATCCTCGTCCTCCTCAAGCACGATGGTGAGCGGCAATGGCCAAGAGAAGACTCACTCCCGACAGACTTCTGACTCTTCAGTGACTCAGCAACAAAAGCGACAATCGGCAGACCTGCGACCCAAATCGCCCACCAAGGTCCACCTCTACTCAAACGTTCAGCCGGAGATTTATCTCTCCAGCCCACTGCAGTTCAATCCACAGTACGATGGGCAACACGACAAGCTGCCCCGCGTTTCTCAGCCATTGACAAACAGCCGTAGAATCTCACCACCACCACCATCGAGACATACTCGTGGGAAGGGTTCTGTGGACAGCGATGTCAGCATCCGTACTGCTCGCCGTACATCTATTAATGCCTATTCTCTCAGAATCATGCCACAAAATGCCCTTGGACACGCCCAACAACAACATCAACCTAATCAGCAGCACCATGTTTACTACCCAGTGGCGCATGCTCCAGGCGATGAATCGCAGGATCCATCGCAGAGCAACAGCAAGCGCCACAGCGGCGGCAAAAGGGCTAATTCAAACATGGGAGAGATCATTATCCAGATGCCTCAACCTCAACAGCGTCCAATGTCCCCTCAACAAAGTTGGATTTGAAAAAAAAACAAAACCTCGCAACGAACACAAAGAAAACCATAAAAACCGTCTACTCTTATGACTCTTGTACATAGCCATATACGACCTAATGAATAAACATCTCAAAAGAGTAGCAAACAAGCACACGCCTCCTCTCCAGAAAATAGTGTTGTTTCTTTCTTCAATCTTGCAACGATAAATTGACTTACTATGAAACATGGCATAACGAAAATCAGGAGAATAATATGTTTGAAAGAAGAGAGATCCGCAGCTTGTTTGTATATGGCATGATCTAAAAAGAAAGCGGGCGATGCCATGTTTAGGCACGATATCATCTATGAGACATAAGAGGGTCACAGCGCGCATACAATATGTCAGTAGACATGTGTTTTTTTGGAATGGGGATAAGAGTGCAATGCCCATCGACTTAATAGACTGATTCTTCTCGGCCAATGAGCTTTTCTCCAAAGTACTTCATTTCGATTGCTTGTGGCCTCTTTTAGATTTTGGTTTTGTGTCCATGGGCATTTATGTCTGGTAGATTAGGGCTGTGGAAATAAAGCATTTTCCGGTCCCTCTCTCTTCATTCAGTGTGGCATGCAACCTATTTTCAAATAAGATTGTCTCCGAGTTAAATAAGAACAAAGGGGGAATGAGTGTCCAGCATCCAGCATCTTTGTTGATAGTCTAACATGCAGAAGATTAATTATCATGCCACGTCTATATTGCGCATTATTGGCTAAACAAAAGAAGTATGAGATGCGAAGGAGAATAAAGTGTGTTTGTGAATAACACTCCATTCTGCAAGACAGGCTTTTCGTATATGAAAATTCTTGTGGCAATTAACTCTCTTTAATGCTGTGTACGTTCCATGAATATTTCTTTAGAATTTAGGTGTTGTGGAGAGAAGAAGGGAAGGGGAAAGGTAAAAAAAAAGGTTTTGTAAACATGTGTATCTCCGTTTTTTTTCGCTCCTTGTCGCCGAGAATTGTTTTCTACCATTCAATTAGGTAGTCCATCAGGGGTGGAGAGTGGGTACCTGGGGGAAGCTATGTTTTTTTTTGTGAAGGCTATGTTTTTTTTGGAAGAGTGGAGTGTACATGAATACGACCCATTCTGACGACGGAGCAAAGCATAAACTTTGTTGAAGCTTGAGCTTGCTTCTTGTGTCCACTGCCGTTTTGGTGCTCCAGGTAGCTCTCTCCTTGATGTTGGTTACACCTACCCGGCCATCCAACATCACGCTATTTTATTTCCAGACAATTTCAGGAGCAGGCATCGAAATGTGTATAAAAGTGGTTGCACAGAAAACAAGCATATATCACTGATCTGTGTAGGCCTAGAAAAAAATGAGTAGCCTACCCAAAAGGATGTAGACTAAGTAGGGTGACGAGACGCGTATTATTTTTGCTGTCTCTGTGCAAACATAATTTTTATCCTCGTACTCTATGTGGTCTAAGGAAAACAGTACTTGTTTTCGGTTCCTTCTTCCACATATTTTGTGCCATATTCTCACTGAGCAATACAATGCTCTTTTTAAGAAGCATGTTAAGGCGCAGATGTTATTACGGATGTTGCGCCATTCTGCCGTCTGAGGACACATTGACTTAAAACCTGCACCGCTGTCCGCGCAGCTTGCGAAGGTAACATTCCAGCAGTGTTAAACTGTATCTGAAACCTGTGGTCCTCGAAGTACGTGCTTACATAGTGTACGTAGAGCAATGGTAATGATATACAGCCGCCAACCCCCTAATCATTGTACCACTCCAATTTTTTTCAGTAATTTCATTGCTCTTCTCATTAGGCAGTATCTAACCGAGAGTTTGTTATAAACAGGCATGAGCTATACACACTTACCGAGTAGCTTTTGGAAGGAGAAAAAGAAAGAAAGAGCGAAATAACCTTGACACTATATGATGGAATTATGCATGAGTTTTTTACAGTTTAACCATCGTGGCGCTGAGGCTGCTCATTGTAAACTTCGTCATGTAGGCACGGTTTTATATGCAGATCGAATGTTGCAGCATTGAGCCTTACTGTTATACTGTTGAATGTATGTGAAGAGGGCAGATGGATAAAAAAAAAGTGTGATGTCTAGAGTCTTTTGTTGCGTCAACAGTTACCTATTTCGCAGAGCCAAAGGCAACAACGATAATCCCAACGGTCGGCCCACCATTGTTCCAGTTTTGTTATCCATGAGGCTCACTTCGCTCTCACCGCATGGTTATTCCACGTATTCATATCTACTGTTATCGCAGACTGTCAAGATAGACTTCTACTAATGAAAGTATAATAGGCTTGTGTATTATGCTGTTGCTTCCACCAAAGTCAAAGAAGCGCTGTGTGTATACACATTTAATATCAGACCGTATAAGCTACAAGCTCTTTGTGGTGTTCTTACTTGGTTCGTGGTGAGTCTCTTTCCCCCCTTGTGCGAGGGTATTTATGCAGTCTACATTGTTAGGTGGTTTCTGCAAATCTAACTGTTCCGAATCTCTCATGTGGTGTACTTGGAGAACCTTTCTCCTGATTCTAAAAGAGCCCATCCTCTTTCCTTTTTATGTGTACTTCTTTTTTGCCGATCATTGCCATGACTAATACTCTTTAGATGTCGGAACGCGTTCTTCCATAAGGACTGTGTAATCGATTGTCCTACGGCTTAGAAGGAGTCTGGCCACTTGGTTGTGGCGCGACCAAAGAAGAAGTTATGTAGTGGCTAAACCAAAATGTCTGACTTAATGACTGAAGGCTCCTCCAGTCTAGCGGCAAGCATGACTTTAACAGCCTAATTTTGCTTTTAGAGGTTGCACGAATGAAAATGGATTATATGAAAAGAAGGTGCACGCTAGTCAAGGTTCTTGTTGGTCACCCTGGACATTTGGCTCTAAGATGAAGGTCCCAAAAAGTGAGAGAGAGAGAGAGGAAGTGATCAAGTGAGGGCTGCTTTGTTTCTTCGTGAAAAGCATTAACCTTAACTTCACCACGAGCAACAAATGAGGGCAGAGACCTTGAGAAACCCTAAAAAAAAAGTTCTTTAGCGGTGTAGAAGAAAATAACCGAGAAGTCGAGTTGGAGTAATCCAACTCAAGTTTAGCTTCATCCAAGACAAGGGCAAGTGAAGTAAGCTGACAAGGGATGACAGCCTGCATAACATATGAGCAAAAATTAAGAAATTCAATGAGTAATCGTCATTCAGGACCTTTTGAGAGGGAGGCAGAGATGAATGACAATCTGTCCGTGAGTCTTTCAATGGCAAGGAGTGAGTGAAAAAGGCGTTTCAAGTCCTACAAGGACTCTGTGCAACAGATTCATCAAAATTGGAATAGACAGCATGTTCCATGGCAATCAACGAATATTGGCAATGTATACTGCCGTTCCGCGTCAAAATACATTGGGAATGGGGGAATGGTAGACGAGAGGGAACAGCACAAAGAATAGGCAAGGCCTTTCACACTAAAGAGAAGCGGAAATGAAATTTGAAGGAGCGGAGGGGGAGTCGCGGATCGGCATCATTGTTTTTTTGTTGAACAAAATGACCCGATAACACAAGCTGGTTGGAGATCGTTTCTTTGGAGCAAACACATGGTTTCTGGGCTGGTTGCATCGTGTGTCTTCAACGGTTGTTGGCTCGAACGGATGTATTTTCTCCGTTCTATTTGAGGGGGTTCATGTGGTATGTTTGCCAGACGGGAGTCTGTTGTGGAGAAGGGAAGGCAAAGAGCCAGGGAGGGGGGGGAAAGAGAGCAAGGGAGAGAGAAACCCAGGCCTAGGCTCACTTGACTCTTGTTCACCTTCTTCGCAACAGCATCGGTGGAGGTAGCAGTACGTAGGAGTCGCTTTTAGAGTTTGCAATAATAAAGTACCTCTCTTGTTCTCAGTGTCCCCCTCTCTCACCTGCTTCGATCATTCCGAGTTCTCCACCTCATAGGCATTCAATTTTGAAACCAGGGCCTGCGTGCCTTATTCGACCCACACCCCCTCCCTTTGCTTCAACCCCTCCTTCCCCCCCCCCAACTGCTGTTCGCTGAGTCTGTTACTGGATCCAAATTTTTGCAACTCAGGTACGCGACACCGAGGCGCTGGCTCCTCGCAGCCACGCTCGCCAGGATTCCAATGTCTGAGTGAATCATGCGACGTGTCTATCTTGAAGAGGCAGAAGATAAAGCTTCAGAGTCCCAGCACACAGATAGCCAGCACAGAGTCGACCCTTGATGGGGGGAAGAAGGCTCCATCAACCTTATGGCATGTCAGCCAACTCAGCCAAACACTTCGCTTTTCTCCACTGTTGGAGAAGGAAAAGGGCTCTCATTCCCAAGCAAGCAACGGTCTTGAATTGTCTTGCTCCCTCTCTTGTTCCCTTTCTATCTCTCTTACTCTCCACTCAGCTAGTTAAGGCCAACCTTGGGTCCTAGCTCAATCTCTCCACAACAACCTGGCTGACCTCTTTGTTATCTAAGTCTCATTTTTTCTTTTCTTTCTCTCTTTTAATTACCTTTCAGGCCTCTATACCCGTCTCTCATTCTCCTTCTTTTCCTTCATCCCTCCTTCTCTCTCTCTTCTTCACTCTACTCCTCCTTCCGCCGGTTCAGCTACTCTTTGGACCCCCTTCCTTGCCTTTGTCATCGACAACACTCCACTCTACCTCCTCCCCCCCCTCCATTGTATATTCTCCTCCATCTCAACATTAATCGATATTCCGTCACCTTTTCTTTGCAATCCTCTCCCTTCACTCCTTCAATTCTCACCACATTTACTTGCATCCACATCCCACGACAACTTTGGTTTATAACCTGTCATGACCCATCTTTCCGACCTATCCTTTGTCACCCGTGGTGTAGCCATTGGTTATTTCTACCTCTGGTTCGTCGCCTACGTCTTCAGATGGGATCGCTTCGAGGCACTTCAATTCCGTCGCATTGCACGATTTGAGCTACGTTCTATCGTCACACTTCTAATCCTTATAGCTATACCTCTACAAGTAACGTAAGTCGCTCTTATACTCGATTTCATCTTTACATTCTTGTTCAGGTCCCTTGTTGTTTCTGAAAATGTCTCTCATCTCCCGGACCCCCCTTTTGCATTGCATTGAGGCAATGTACTTCAAAGTGTTACCAAGCCTTCGGTAGACCCATTTTCGTCGCAGGATTTTGAAAGAGACATCATTTGTGTAGCGAATTGGGTGTCCATTCTTCGTCCTTTCTACTACTCCTCGTACAACGCTATCTATCCATGCTGGATCTCCTCCCCCCCTTTCCCTGCCAGCGTCTAGCCAGCACTGTCTTCTTTTCATTGTCCTTCTGGGCTGGCTCTTGTTTGTTACACCGGTGCCACTTACTCTGAGGAGGGTTCACATGTAGCGACCGTTGACAAAAAAAAAAGAGCACACCCTTGTTCTCTGTCGTCACACTATGGATCTATTCTTTGTTTAATTTCCCCTCCCCCTCTCCTCGGCGAGTGAATTCTGATCGATGCTATTCAGACTCGTTCTTCGATTTGGATTTCCTCCAATGAGAGAAAAGGCGAGTAGACCGTTAGCGCGGCTCTCTGCGTTCTTTTTTGCTATTATATTTCCTTTAGCATTTTTGCGGTGTATGGATCAAGAGTGTGTGTGTGAGAGAGGATAAAAATGATTAAGACGGGTGTCCATGTGGCTCCAGATAGCTTGTACGTGCGAGAAATACATTCGCTAAAGTGTCTAAATGGTGTCTAAAAAGTGGGCGGGGGCCCTAGTGGTGCTCATACAGCTCAGCCTTTTCGTGCTCACCTATTTGAACGCAATGGGCACCTGGGTACATCTGGGAGAAGCGGCGTGTACGATTCGCAGGAGGGGTAAAATGTGGGTTGGGCGGGATCCGAAAAAAAGTAAACCATAGCGCTTTCGCGAGAAATTAGCATATGAATGTCGATTTGTCAAACCGCAACCGCCCTATCTTGTGAATGGATACACAAAGAGAACAGAGAAAAAAAAACGGCTCATGGGTGGGTACCCAATGAGCTTGCAAGGCACGATGCTACGGGCTGTGGTTCCTTTTTTTTCTGTCCATGATCGTTTACTGTGCCTCACTTTGGTAACCATCCGCTTGTGTGCACTAACACATTGCCCCCTCCTCCCTTTATTCATTTTGGCATTTTGTTTTATGACAGATACGATGTAGCGAGTGCGAAAATCAAATATGAAGAAGGGTTTATGGTGATCCCTTCGATGGGCAACGCCATTCTTTCCAAACCGCAGATCTACTGGAGCAAAGCCAACCAGGATCTCGCTACTGTGCTCGACTACCTCCTTGCATGCGGATTGGCGCTCGAGACATCCGTCTTCTTCCTGATGCAGGCCTTTTGGTCATACATCTCAAAGTCGATCACCAAGAGTTCGTTCATGTCCTCGCTCGAATTCCGTCTCAACATTATCGCGTCGTGCACTGTCACCATCAGCTTCCCGTTGGTCCAGTACATTTTCCGTAATGACCACAAAGTCCGCGAAGCGGCGCCACAGCTGGCCTTTGCACTTGCTCTGCTGACCATTGCTGTCCTGGGCGTGAGAACGCATTTCCGCTTCAAGTCGCTCCTTAAGGTTGCTGTTCTGACCATGAATGAGAGCTCGATCAATGTCGCCGAACGTCTCGAATACTTTAAGGACATGGTAGGTTAAAAGTCAGTTGGGCGCCGGCTTCACATTTTATTTTTCTTATTATTTCTTCTTTCGGTCGACTTTTGGTTAAGAAAGAAGTTTCTATCCAGTGTGTTCTTTGACTTTTTTCCTCTCCCGACTTTAACAAAAACAACAGCGTTACTGACAGGTTTTTATGATTTTTTTCTTTGTTCTTTATATCTATTTTTATATCGTTTTTGATAGAACGCCATTTTGACCTTTGCGTTCTTCGGCGCCGGTTTATCCTTGGGCATCGCATCGGGCGATGGAGTGACGACACAGACGATTGCCAAGAACAAGTTTGCCTCCGACTTTTTGGTGACGAACCTCAACTTTTTCGAGTTTCTGCTGTGGGTCACTGTCGTGCTGATTTTCTATCCTCGGCGATCGATCATTGGCAGCTCGTTTGCCTACAGCAGTGGCGGCGCAACCTCCAAGGGCGGCGGCGCGATCAGCATGCAGCGCACCCAACACAACATGGCCAACAGCAACCAGGTTGCCAACGCCACTCCGGCTAGCGCTGGAGCCCGTTCCAACCAACTTGGTTCAAAGCCCCACGAGGCTACCTACGACATACCCTACAAACCCAATAATTCGTCTGGTAACAACCAGGACAACAACCTGTACTACAATGGCTATGCTGATGACAATGCAGGTCTCCGTACCAACGATGTAGGTATGACTCGTGGCGGCAGTACCGATAGCAGTGGCCACAACTATTACTACAACAACACGGCTGACAAACTTCCATTGACGAAGAACGCTCAAAAGGCAGACATGGATTTGTACGATACTCATCCAGCTTACCGCACCGGATCTCCCATCCCAACGGGCGTGAGTGCAGCGGCAGCAGCAGGTGGTCATAGTCTTGGTGGCAGGAGCGGAAGCATCAGCAGTGGCGCTGTGTCTCCTTCCTATGGTTCTTCGACGCCTCGTATCAAGACAGCTCAGGCACGTACTGTTGGCAATGGCAGCTCCAACGGAAGCGGTGCATGGCCAGCTTCGCCCACGTCGCCTACATCACCCGGTTCGCCTTCCACCGCCACAGTCATGGTCGGCCAACAGGCATTTGTACTGGACGAAGTCCCAGGAGCAGCTTACAACCGTGCCAAGGCTGCGATGCAACACCAACAATTCCAGCAAGGTGGTTACGACCAACGGATGGGTAACGGTGCAGCACCGTCCCGTCCACGGAAAGAGCCGCGTGCTACACCAGGGCTTTGAACGGATATATCTCTCCTTGACGTTATTAGAGTTGTAATAGATGTATACATTTTTTTAGGCAAATACAAATACCATTATTGTTTTTCTCTCTCAAAAATCCAATTAATGCCCACTAGTCATTTGACATGATGTCAGAGAGACAAAGTCATGGTTGAGGAGGAATCGTAGTTTATTGCTAGCCGATTCTTATCCTCCATATTATATGTGTGAATTTATCTGGAGAACATATTATACAAAGGATAAAAATACAACTGCACAACCTATTGGATCACCTACCCGAAAATAGCCCGAGTGAACAACAAGAGAGGAAAAAATAAATAAAGAAAGCGAGCTTGTTCTCCCCCCCTTTTTCCTCGTTGTCATTTTTGGGCACTAATGCGTAAAGTGGCAACCAAATGGGTTGACAATAAAATAAAAAGAGTGCATCATCCACGGGGGCACGTGTTGACCAGCTCTTAAAAAGTATAAAAAAAGAAAGTGAGTGATAGACGGTACTTGTATGGAGAGCTGAAGGGTAAAAAAGGTACATGTACCTTTTACAGCAAAAAATATACCATCTGGGCGAGTGACTCAATATCACTACTTTTGGACCTCTGAGTGATCGTCAGAGACAAAGGCAGCACCATGTGGGTCATTGACGACAATCGAGTGCACGCTGAGCAAGCTCCTGGATCCAAGCGAGGTGCGACGAAGCTTGTGATCCTGGCGTTCGCCGCTTTCCAGATCCACATGTTTGTTTTCCACAGCTGCCTTCTGTTGGGTCTCAATGGTGCTGGTGCTGGTGCTCTTACTGGTGTTGCTTCCAGACAACTCCTTTTCCTTCTCAGAGGTATCCGACTTTTCAGCCGTCTGCATGGCGAGTGCACGTTCGCGTTTCTTCTGTTGGAGGACCTCCTTTGAAGGGACAAAAATGAAGGAAATGATGACACAGGCTGCCGTGACGCCAAAACCAATCCAGAGTCCAACTGAATAGCCCTTGAGCTGCGAACCCGTCGAGTGCACGACAGAGTCTGCCACTGTGTTGGCCACAGCAAGTCCGATTCCTGAGCCAACTTGCATTGCGACTTGGAAGACAGCACCTATTATTTCGGGATGAATGAAAAGTAGTCATAAGTGTTGTGAACATGAGTTACACTATGATGCTGCAGGAAAACATAGACAATGCAAAAAAATAGGATAAGCAAAAGGATTTTGAACATACTGTTCAGACCATGTTCTTCCGTCTTCGCCATCGAGAGTGCCGAAACCATGGCCGAAGTATAGGTGAGAGCAATGCCAACCTCACTAATGAACATGGACAGGCAGGGCAGAGGCCAGTACTTGGAAGACTCGTTTGTAACGGCGAAGAGAGCCGCACCAATAGCCATGCATCCGGTACCAGAAATCAGCAGCGGCTTGGCACCGAGTTTTGGAATTAGGTAACCAGCCATAGGGTTCAGGATCAAGCCTGGGAAGGCCAATGGGAAAAAGGCCAGTGCCGTCTGCATAGGCTCATAATTCATCACGTTTTGGAACATTAACGTGGTGTAAAAGTTGTAGCTATTAAAAGAGACATAGAAAAGAAGAGGAGTGGGGTAGGTGTGATAATATGAGTCGACTAGATCATGTTAAGCATGTCGGGGCAGCGCTAAGCGTCAAAGCGACCAACACTTACATCAGATACCAGCTCTGGTAAAGAGCACCAATGACAAGCATGGCACTAAACATGCGAGTGCGGAAAATGTACATTGGTAACATGGGTGATTGGACTTTGGTCTCGATAAAGACAAAGAGGCAGAGCAGAAGGACGCCCAAGATCAGTGTAACAATGACCTGGACAGACTTCCAGTTACCATCCGAAAGGCCGTAGACGAGTGCCAACAGGCCTGCTGTGATAGTCAAGGCGCCAAGTGGGTCCAGTCCAATGTTTTGGCGCTTGTCCTCGCTGGACTCGGGGATGGTGAAGAGCGCGATGACAGAGACGAGCACACCAAAGATGGCCGAGATGTAGAAAAGATAGGTCCAGCCAATCGTCGCGGTCAGGACTCCGCCGAGCACAAGGCCGATACCGAAACCCAGAGCACCGGAGCTGGAGAAGATTGAGATGGCACGCGACTTTTCAACTTCCTCTGTATAGGTAAACTGGATAAGAGCGAGAGCATTCGGGATGGTGAACGCGGCACCCATTCCTTGCATAGCGCGCGCCACACAGAGCAGGATGGCTGACTTGCTTAATCCACAGACTAGCGACCACACCGAAAAGTAGAGCAAACCAACGAGGAACAGGAGCTTATGTCCATACTTGTCTCCGAGCTTGCCGCCCACCAACAGGAACGAGCCAAACGTCAAGGTGTAGGCATTGACGACCCAGGTCAAAGCTGCGGGCGAGAAGTTTAGATCCTTTTCAATGGTGGGCAGAGCAATGTTGACTGCCGAGACGTTCATCACCTACATTTGTAAAGGAAGCAGACAGAAAGAGGGTAAGAGACAAATTCACACACATACACACCTACGGCCTTATTGTGATTAGGGGTGGAGTGAGAGATGGTTGATTGATTTCCCGACAAGGGTAAGTATGACAGGAGGATCAAAGCGCTCACCTCCAAAAACTGGGCTAGGCAGAACACCAGTAAAATCACCCAGCGAGGGATAGGGATAATGGGCACATGCACTTGTAACATCCGCAAGAACAAACTGTCGAGGAATGGAATCAATGAGTGAATGAATGGAAGAACAAGAGGAATTGTCCCCGGATGTCCTTTCTTCTTTTTGTTACGCTTATGGCTGTCTGAGTTTAGGTCGGTCATAGAAAACAGCGGGGAAACGACGCCGTAGGAGTGAGTATGCGCCTGTTGGTGTTTCCAAGGTTTGACGCTCACTTACTCAGTCACTCACACACGCCCACCGAACAACACTCCTGTTGCAGGCCCATCCGCCTCTTCCTCTCTATGCTAGCAGCAGCTGTAGGCGATGAAGAGGATGCGATAGAGGGATTCGACGGGGAACTTGGTCGTAGTGTGTGATTGTCCACAACTCCTTTTGCCCGAAAGACGCAAATATTTTTTGTGATACCTCCTAGACCTGAAAACTGGATCGCATGCAGGAAATGCGGGGTAAAGTTTTCTCCCTTCTGTACCCACCCGTAGTTGGCGCCTTTTCTACCTACGCCGTATTTGATCGCCCATCATATTAATCTCTTAAGCTTTTCTCTTTTCTCTACCTATCTACCTAGAATAAAAAAACATCCCAATTGCCCTTGTCATGATGTCAATGTGTGAGAAAGAAACCAGAAGAAACCCCCGGTCTCCTGGGGCCATTGTCTTATCGCTCAGGAAAAATATCTCCGATGGATCAAACTCCTGAGCATAGAATCCGAGCACTGTGGTTTCGATGATCATTCTCTCCTTTACTACAAGATATCCAGGTACCCTAATCTATCACCTCCATACACACATGCTCATGAGTGCCGAGTGTTTAAAGTGCATTTAGTTCAACCTCTTCTCGTCACTCTTCTCACCGTCCTCTTCCCTCTTTGATAGCATCCTTCTCTCTCCATCTCTCCTTTGCACGAAAAGCAATGAGGCAGTCCATTTTACTTGTGTCTTTTATGGCGATGATAGCCCATGCTGCTCCATTGTACTCTTCTCCAGATGTCGGCTGCACCGGGTAAGTTACTAGTCTTTCACATAAAAAATCGATTCAACGCAATAACAATAGCTCAAGGCGTTCGTGGGCTAATGCCAATCGCGACAACTCTCTAGAGGCAATTGTCCACCTGTCAATGTGCCCGTAAACCCCATCGTCGTCGCGCCAGAGACGAGTGTTGTGCCGACCACTCATGTTCAACCCGTTGTCAATGTATCTCTCATTTCCTTTTTTTTAAAAAGTAGATCATGGTAATGTTCATTCGTTTGATATCGTTATTATTCTTTTCCTCTGCTAACACATACATTGTTAACTCCTTTTTTCGTACTGCTAGATCTGGCCCACAGATTACAATGACTACAGCGACCTCTACAGCTACGGCTACGGGGGCTATGGGGGTGGATATGGTCTGGCCGGGAGATGGCCTGGAGGATACGGAGCCTCTTGGTCCAGCCCTGCTTGGCGAGGATCATGGGCCGGCGTCGGCTGGTTCTAATCATTCTCGGATTGGCCCCCGATTCTATTCTCCTTATGGCTCTTCTCCATACGAGCCTAGCATCAACTTTAACCCTGGCTATCCTAGACCCTCTTACCACTTACCGCCCGCTCCTCCATTTTCTCCTCGTTGTCGGTGGCCCTTCGACAGTAGAGGCGATGACGGGGACAATGGGCGTGAAGATGCAGGCGTGCAAGTCTCAACAGACCTTTGGAGAACAGCATTCGCTGTTCTTTTAGGTCTCATACTCCAAACAGTTCTCCTCTTTTGAACAAACAAACAACAAAAAAAAAGTACATAGCCAGACAATAAAGTGTTGAAATATAAAATCTATTAGACGAGAGTGGTAGCAAAACTGTACTGCTTCTATGGCAAATGTTGTAGCATGGTAGGTATGAATTAAGAAAGAAAAAAAAAGTATAAGCGAATAGGAGGAGCAAAGAGCAATTGGTATAAATTACTTGGGTTGGTACCAGTCGCGTTCCTCAAGGACACGGATACTTGCGCCTAGACACCATCCAGTCTCATAGTCCTTGATCTTCTTGGCAAGCTTGATCTTGCGCTCCTTTGGAATACCATAGCCATACTCGAGCAAACCATAAATGTAGCTCAAATCCATGCAAAGCTCGTTCTTCTGTACCGCCTTCTCGGCCTCGGCCTGACCCTTAAAGTCGGCAAAGTTGTCCTCATCAGCAGCACAGACACGGTCTGTCAGCTCCTCAAGCTCCTGAATTGTCATCTCCTGTGTCGTGACAGCCTCGCCCAGGCGGAAAGGTGCCGTACGGTCAAAGAAGAACGAAAAGGCATAGATGTCATTCTGAGCAAACGAGTCGCGGAAGGAAGGCTGATAGACACCATTGAACGAGCATGGGCTCACTTGGCAAGCTGCGTCCTTGTGGAAAATGGCCTCAATGATCTGTCGGCATTGACCACCTTGATCCGAAGTGCCGACCAGTGTGACATCGCGTTCGTCCAAAGTTCGATATGGGACACGGCTACGAACTGTTAAGCAAGGGTGCGCATACTCATGGGGGCCAAGCTCGACGCCCGCTGGTGGAGGGATGGGGTTCTTGACAACATACTCCATGGCCTGGTTACGTGCCTCCATCAGGCCATATCCCAAATACGAATGCTGGAAGAGGATGTAGTCATTGCCGTTGAACTGCAGAGGATAGCGGTGCGATCCCTGAGCAATTGAGTGACCGTCCACAAGCTTGGGCTCAAAGACAACCTGCGTTGATCCTCCACCAAGGTCAAGAATAGCAACCGTAGGCTTCTTGGTCAAGGAGTTGAAACGATCCAAGAGATAGTTGACGGTGATCCAAGCAAAAACACCTAAACACCGAGGAAGAAGAAGAAGAGAAAAAAAAGGGAGGTCGCAAGGGATGAGTCAATCATCCATTCTAGAATGCACTAACGGCGAATTGAATACGCTTCAGCATGATCGAATATACCTTCATCCGCGCCTTCCATGACGACGACACCCTGATCTGCAATGATGGGGAATGGGTAATGGTTCTCGAGTCTCCTGCGAACAGCGGCGAGGATTCTTTCCGACTTGACTTCGCCGAGCTTGCGCAATCCAGCAGTGGCCTTGACAGCAATGGGTGTACTTGTGTGCAGGAAAGCCGGCACTGTCTTCAGTGCAAGATCCAGCAGAGGGTCCAGACTTCGGGCAGCACCTTCCGCATCCTCATTGTACGACGACAAACCAGGCTCGAGATGCTCAAAGACCTCGCCCTCAAGCTCAGGAGTAGCCCTGCAGTAGTTGAACTTGTACACGTGGATACGTGAGCCAGTCGATCCTGCATCTACCATCAGCACATATTGAATCAACGGACGACCAGGGTGGGCAAGTGTGCAGTGATCCGAGGTAATAGTGCCTGTAGGCCAAGGTCGCATGAGGAGTTCCTGGTCATGGCCTAGAGTGCCACAAAATAAGAGAGCGAAGGTGTGATTTTAGTCGTCCGTAGATAAGCCCAATAGAAGGTATCATTTTGCGCACGTACTTTTCTGAAAAAAAAAATTGAGAACACAGCCAAGGTTTTTTTTAGGGTGGTATGGTGAAGCGTACCGAACTGTGTCGAGGGAATTGGCCGTTTCTGGTTACGAGGAACCATGACAAGGAAGAAGACCGTCAATCCAAAGACGAGGATCGCTGCATTACGGAGCCAGTAACCTTTACGAGCCATGATATTATCTTTCAAGGTCATAACGTATTCGAATGAGAAGTACTGTCGGATGGATGCCAAACGGTAGTTGCCCGAGGAACGCTTAGAAGCAAGATGCCTTCTGTGCGTGCTGCTAATTGACGAGGAAGGCTTCTTGTTTGTATAATTGGACGGAAGAAGCGAGCTCGAGCTGATACGCTTAGGAAGCTTGAAGGAGTTGCGTTTGTGGAGTGTAGTGGATGTTGGGTGTGACGATGAGCTTGCTTCGGATGGATGGCGTTCAATACCAGGGGCAAAAGAGATGTTGGGCGAATAAGAGTCTGATGATGAATCAGGTAGCGATGAAGGCTCTTCGGTCAAGGTGTCGGTCGAGTGGTATGAGCTGCCTCGATGGTTACGGTTTAGGTGGACGGAATACCGATTGCTGCTGGACATGCAGGCAACGAAGAAAAGAAGAGAGGAATTCGATGCGATGAGATATGGTCGACCAGGCGAGGGGAGAGGGGAGGGGAGGGAGGGACAGCTTGGGAAGGGGCGAACAAAAATAGATCACTCGAGTTTGAACAGGGTCACATCAATTCCAATGCCGTTTCTTTTTTTCTCTTTTTTGCTCAATGTGAATGCAAAAAATGGATTGACCACAAAGGACAAGGAATGGAGAATAATGAACAACGAAAGGACAGCAATCTATTTTTTTTTATTATTTAGTCTTTGTGAATCAGTTGTGCAGGGTCACTCCGCCAACTAACTTTGGAGTACCTGTTTTTGTCAACACGAGGCAAGCAATTTTTAGTCTCTATTGGACACACAATGCCTTATTTATTGTGTCACTTTGCTACTGTGAATCCTTTGTGAGGGTCTGTACCCGGTCGGTGATCTTCTCGAAAATTGGAAACAGGGACGAAGACTGGAACTGTGTCACAAGCTGTGTGTCCATCATCGTCAACGTGGGATCAATTGGCACTCGTCCCAAAAAGTTGATCGCAAACTCTTCTGCCATTGCTTCGCCACCTCCAGAAGAGAACAAATTGTTGCATTCCTGGCATGATTTTAATATTTTCAAAAACAAAAAAAGAAAAAGAGAAATTAGTATTTGACCATTGTACCAACTGAACAACAAAACCAAATAAAACAGGTAGGGCCTTGATTCTTGGAGCATATCACTTACAGAGCAATGCGGGCAGATGTAGCCGCTCATGTTCTCGATTAGACCAACGACTGGAACGCCCACCTGCCTACAGAAACCGATCTGCTTCCTCACATCCGACAGAGCAACTGCCTGGGGTGTCGTTACCAACACAACGCCATCTGGATCAAATCCTTTGAGATGTTCTACAATCGAAATATTTTCGTCCGATGTGCCTAGAATGCCAATTATGTTCACATGCGCCATTAGTATTCCTTATCAGATATATACATTTTTTGGGTGATACTTTCGAATAGATGCATACCTGGAGGCGTATCAACAATCAGGTAATCTAGTTCTCCCCAGCATGTATCCGTCAGGAACTGTCGAATCATGGCTATCATGTCAAGAGAAGCAAAGAATCGTTAGGACAATCGCTATCTCTCCAACCAGATGGGCTGCATAAATGGAAAAAAATCAGTAGCACAGCATACCTGTCTTCTTTGGTCCACGCCAAACAACAGAGTCGTCCTTATTCTCGAGCATGAATCCGATAGACATACAGCACAGCTTTTTGTTCTCATCCGCATATACAGGAACCCATCTATTCAATAGATAATATGGACACAGCGAGCAAGAAGCCAGAAGAGTAGAAGATCAGTCATGCGAACAAACGGCAGAGTCGTGCGTAGTTGCTAGTTTTGTCTTCCTATTGTTGTTAATAAAATCCAAAGTAAACGCCATACCCAGCTGACGACTGATGCACTCCCTTGCCGTCGAGACCGAGCATTCTGGGTATACTGGGGCCGCAGAGATCGATATCGAGGACACCCACTTTCTTGCCTCGTGCAACAAGTGTCAGTGCGAGTTGTGTTGTGACCGAGGATTTGCCTACTCCTCCTTTGCCGGACATGACAAGCAGAATGTGCTTGACGCCATCGAGCTGTGGTGGTTGTTGCATTGTGAATGTCTGTATGTGTAGTAGCTGTGCAATGAATTGCGCAACTTTTTTGACTAATATCAACCTTGATAAAGCGGGCGAAAGAGATACATTTCTAATCACTCCACGTGACCGCAAACCGTATTCACCATTCACGAAGGAAGGAAGGTTTAAACAGGTGTCCTTTGTTCAAACGCGCTCTACACATGACATGCTAACCTTCAAGCTCATCTTGGAGGCACTCCTCCTACTGGTGCCACAATCGCTATTCTTCACTTTCGCATGGGCATTTGTCATCAAAGTTCTCGTCAAGGACTATGAATCTATTAGTTCGGATCAGGAACTCATCCTAACACCTTTCCCAATCAATACCAAGTATTCGCGCAAGAAAAAATGGTGGCAAGGGGGTGCCTTGGTTCAGGTCGTCTTTGCCCTTACTCTCAGTGGCAGCTGCCAGCTTTTTGAGCTGATCATCATGGAGATTCTTGGGCTGCTGAGTCAAGAGTATGTTATCTTCTTTTATCTATCGTTATGTATACCAATCCTATGAATCTGCCCAGTCTTGTACTACCCAGCTCACCAACTTTGTCGTTTGCTGTTCGCGTTGACTTCATTAGGTCTCGTCGGCTCTTCTGGAAGCTAACACTCTCAGCAATGCTGGTACTCGTTATTGCTGTAATCCCCTTTCACCAGGCATTGCTGATGTTTAGCAACACAGGCAAGTGTTTTATGTCGAAGAAAATTTCTACGTGGCATCACTACATCGCAGGCAGTAAATCTAACTATATTCTCTTTCTTTATGTTCTTACGTTTGCATTCTTAAAAACCAGGACTGTCGATGCGACGTGCACTCCCTCTCGCGGGGATTGCTTGGCTCGTTTATTTTTATCTCTTTGCCAAGGTTGGACATCAATTTCCCGTTCAGTCTGGTCGTGATCAGGGCATCTTCAGTCTAGAATGGGGTATGTCTCGTGTTGGCGTCATAGGTGTGACTATTGCGGCCATTCTCTCAGGATTCGGTGCTGTTAACAGCCCATATACCAACCTGTTCTTCTTTCTACGGTATGCGGAACAAAACTCCTCGGGAACATTTCATGGGGTCATGCAGTTCTTGTAAACAGCTTGGCTAATACTCCTTCGTCCTGATTGTTGCACTACTAGTCAAGTGACAGATGCAGATATCCAGTTGGCAGCAAAGAAGTACATGCAGACATTGGACATGATTGCCACCAAGAAAAAGAGGATCGTATTGGAGGAGATGAGGTTACGGACGCTTGATGTAAGAACATTGATTTGGAAAGCAACCAGTCTGTAATGTTTGGAGTTGCATTTATTTCCAACAAACTAACGGATTCAATGTCATCTGTGGAAACTTCATGTAGCCCAATGCTTCGAGCAAAGTCGGTGGCTTCGTTCGCAAGATCTTTAGCACGGTATCAGGAGCACCTGAGGCAGAGAGTAAGGGTTCAGGATTGGCTAAAGGCAACCTACATGATTCGGACGCAACTAACTCCCTTTCGAAACATAACTAACCTGTTACCATTCTTCTTTAGATTTACAAAACTTGAAGCAGGAGGTCGCAGCTTTGGAAGGTATTTCTCGTCAGTTGTTCCTCGACATTGACGATATGTACATGGAAAAGGTGAGCTTTGCCTATCAGCACCACTTGTATTTGCATTGCCACTCATCATCACAGCCACCAGTGCTGCATTTCTCCTAACCTGCAGCTTGAAATATGGGATACCTACTGTTTACCAACTATTAGTCTCGCCTTGAGCTTGCCAAAACTTGGCAAGGAAAATACTCTAATGTAATGGGTTACATATTCTCCGCTTACTGTATATACAAGCTCTTGATGGTAAGTATTCGCAAGGCTGGAGTCGAAAAGTGCGCTGATATGCATCAAGTTCAGGTGCTAACTTGTCTTTATATACCACTATAAATAAGGCATTCATCAACATCCTCTTTAACCGTATTGGATCAACGGACCCTATCACAGCTACGCTGACACGCTTTATCGCACACACCAACATGAAAATTGATGTCCGGTTCTGGTCCCAGCAGCTTAGTTTCTTCTTTGTTGGGCTGATGATCTTTCTATCCATTCGCGGTTTGCTCTCGCAACTGCTCAAGTTTTTTCGCGCCTTTTCGAGAAGAGTGTCGTCAAGTAATATCATTTTGTTCCTTGCACAGCTCATGGGCCTCTATTTCCTTAGCTCTATCCTCATGATGCGCTCCAGTCTCCCTGAAGAGTACAGGTAATGAAGAGAAGCACAAACGCTTATACACAATGGTCATACTTGGCCATGGCTTGACAGTATCACACATTGCTTCTCTCCTCTCGTCCTAAAACTTACATATAATGCTCTACTCCTTTCTTTACAGGTCCATTATCTCTGACGCTCTCGGTAAACTCGAATTTGATTTTTACCAACGCTGGTTCGATGTGATATTTTTGATAAGCGGCTTGGTAAGCATTGTGTTCCTGTACTTTGTCCACACGGCAAGCGGCAGTAGCAACGTACTTGCCAAAGACCCTGCGTTTGAGTACATGGTCGAGCGAGGCTCACTCGACGACTCTTATGATACAGATACATCAGGATATCAACGCTCAGGAGATTCTGATCCGTACATCTTTGACTATCGCTCTGGGGCTGTCCCAAGGTCTCAATGGCGGTAATCCCAAATCCATTTCCTCCTCTTCCCTCACCCTTTCTCAGCTAGTTCCATCTTTTACCACCATAAACTTGTGTACAATAGTTAAAATCAACATTCTTACTACAAGTTTGTAACAGATGGCATGCCAAGGAGATGTTTGAAATGTATTATAGTATTCACAGGTTCATTTTCGTCCGGAAAGTTCCTCAACAAATACGCTCCATGTTTTTTTCTATCGCATGTGGTTGTTCGACTCTTCATTGAATCTTTTTGAAGGGGGAGACAAGGGGTGATTGTTGATGATGTTGTTGCGTTTACTGGTGCTCGTTGTAAGTGTAGTTCCACTGGTCCTTGGGTGCTGGAGTCTCCAATGGCTCCCATCTAGACGAGCAAAGAAACAAAGAAAAGGAAGAGTGGTTATTTATCAGCACGACAATGTAAGATTGTATCGTTTTTTCTAATTTTTTTCTCAGTCTGCATTTCTACACTTACGGCTTCCACTCGAGCATCTTGTCAATCAGCTTGCGCTCCTCAACAGCCTGGACGACGATCTCCTCGATCTGACCGCAGTCCAGCTGCTCCTCGATCTTGCCAATGTCCTCATTAGCCTCGACAACGTTCAGGCGATGGTTAGTCAAAGCAGCAGTGGCCTGACGGTAGACAGCATGAGAAGGGATCTTCTCGAGCTGCACCAGGGTATCCTTGTAGATGCTGATCAAATGGGGGCGAGGATCAGGGTGGACAGGCAGACCGTAGATACCGGTTGTCTAAAAATTATAACCGTGGTTGCAAAAATGAATACAGTGGGATGTTAAAAAGAATGGTGCGATAAGACAGGAGACGGATCGTACTCGAGAAAATGATGGAAGTATTTCGATATATCATGAAATGAGTGTTGCAAAAGCCGACAAGGCGCGCTCCTGTTTCTGATCCTGTCTAGATGGAACACTCCATGACAGTTGCTGTGGTGCTGGGGATGTCATTCTGAGTGCTGGTAAACCACAGATCTGGCGGCGAGATGCTGGATTTAGTTGAGTGGCCATTGGCTGCTAGATGAAAGCAGGAAGATGGCGGATTGTTACCTTCTTGGTGACAGCGCTGAAGAGTCGTCGCGTGGCAAACATGGTGGTGTGGTGGTGTGGGTGTGAGCGAATGCAAAATTCACAGTATGGGAGGACAATGACCCTTCGGGCATGTCTCCGAGCTCCGAGCTGTGGCTTGGCGACATTTTTCTTGTAGGAGCGAAATCCTTGCAATTTTCAGTAGAAAAAAATCAGTAGTCGTGTCAGGGTAGGCGGTAGGTCGACCATCAGTCGTTTCTCACGCTAGTTAGACACAGTCGAAAAGAGGAAGCATTTCCCTTTGGCGAAAGAGGACCACAGGCTACATATGAATGCATGAACTTTGACATTGAACAGCTGATCCGAGCTTTTCGCCGGATATCGGGCGCTCGAATATGTGTGAGAGGATATTACAATAGTCTAATGTACAGCGGAAAAAAGTGTCTCTGTTTTATTGCCAAAACATAGTCTCTTGTGAATGGTGCAGAGCCCCCACAATTTACCACAAAAGGCTTCGTTGCACTAGAGTTCTATGTGGCTCGTGTGTGTGTGTGTATGTGTGTACAAGATTTAATACCTCAAATTCACTATATACTAACACAGTGATGCTTGTTTCATGCGGGAAAAGAGATGCATTTGTAGTGGCGACAGTGATTTGTTACCTCTCCATCTATTCCATCCGTTGTTTTAAAGGTTAGGAAAAGACCGGAGTCGATGTGTGTGTGCCTGCGGACACATTTTGTCGCCTTGGCACGCAATGGTGTTCTGACAGTGTTCTCTGAAAAATTTACCTTTTTCGGAAGGAAAAGCACCACTACAGATGGACGAGTGAACAAGTCCATCTCAGCGGATGAACCATCTTGTACCATAGACACTAGGCAATTCCATTCGTGTCTTGTGATTTCAAGACGTGTTATTTGGAATGAGGGACGAAAGCGGCAGTGACCTTTAGGGCGTAAAGAGGCTCTTAAAACTATCAGTTTGTGGTTGATCTCGCATAATAAAAAAAAGATCGCGTCTTTCAAAGAACTGCGCGATCACTGAGCGCCCCGTAAGAAGAAGAGTCGGATAAGTTCCACGCCTTCAATGTCTCAATGGACACCTCCGATCTCCTCCTCCTCATTCCATTTCAATTTGGTCAACTCCTCACCATGTCGGCCACCAACGCCCTGCCCGCTTCCGCCCCTGCTCCCGTCCCCGTCGCCTCGTCTTCCTCGTCTTCGAGTGGACAGAGCTCGCTCCAAAAGTTCCTTCAGGACAAGGACTGGAAGTTCTACGCCGCCGTTGCTTCGGTCACTATCCTGGCTGGTGCTGGTCTCTACTACCTCACTTCTTCTTCGTCCTCCTCGTCATCGTCTTCTTCCTCAGCCGAGGCACCCAAGTCCAAGTCTAAGAAGAAGAAAAAGAGCAACAAGAAGAAGTCGGCTGCCCAGAAGGATGCTAATGCATCGGAAGGAGGTATGGCTCAGGGGCATGCGCCAACTTTTTTTTTTTACCCCAGGTCTTGTTTGACTGTAGAAAAAAACGAAAGCAAAAAATATGAGATATGAGACATCAGGGACAACCCGGGAAGATGGAGAGCACAAAATACATTCCACACGGACTCAAAGTTGCAGGATAATATCCTCTTTAACAGCCCTGTTTCTCACCTTACACTGCAACACGATGACTTTACGGAATCGTTCGTAGGCATGCAACTGCATCGCCAAGCAAACTTGAAACACAAGAAATTACCTCTTCCCTATGTACTAACAAAACGTTTTACATTTGTTTTATTCGTCCACTAGCCGCTGCCGATTCGGACTCTTCTGTTCCCAAGGATGGTGCGGACGAAGATGTGGAGACCATGAGCGCTGCTGCTATTGCCAAGCTCTCGGAGAAGGTAACAAGCAACGATCAAGACTTTTTTTTCTCCATCATGCCCTTGACATGTATCCCTTGTTATCAAACTCTCAAGTCACTGCTCAACTAAACTAACGTGCACGATGATACGTATATGCTTTAGAAACGTGCTGAGCATGCCTACACTCTCAAGACTCGTGGTAACAGCCAATATGCGGCCAAGAAGTGGGAGGAGGCCATCCGACTCTACTCGCAGGCGATCGCTTTTACACCCGATCCCGTCTACTACAGCAACCGTGCCGCTTGCTACGCCATCATTGGCAAGTTTGACAAGGTTATTGAGGACAGCACTGCTGCCTTGAAGCTCAGCCCTACCTATGTCAAGGTACCTCTCGATCCTCATCTCTTGAAACCGTCTTTTTCGTTGTTCGATCGTTTAAAGTATTTGTACTCTCGAAATACCTGTTGTTGACCTGGGAAATTTCTCTATTGTGACCATCTTTTTTTTAGGCTCTCGGTCGTCGTGCTCATGCCTACGAGAACACGGGCAAGACACAGGAGGCTCTGAACGACTACACTGCTCTGTGCATCTTGGATGGATTTAAGAACGACTCGTTCGCCCAGTCGATGGAGCGCACTCTCAAGAAGCTGTCAGACACAAAGGCCAAGGAGATTCTCGCCACTCGTGAGGTGCGTCTTCCCTCGATCACCTTTGTCTCAGCCTATCTCGATTCTTTCCGCAAGACCAAGGTTCCCGAGGTGGAGGCACCCAACGATGATGACGGCGACCACCAGTTTGAACGCGCCGAGTATTTCGTCAGCAAGCGCATGTACAAGGAGGCGTTCGAGGCATACCAAAAGGCCATTGAACTCAACACAACACACATGGGCAAGGCTCTCAACATGCGCGGCACATTCGTTTTCCTGATGGGTGACGGCAAGAAGGCTCTGGAGGACTTTAACAAGGCTATTGAGATTGATCCCAACTATGTTCAGACCTATATTAAGCGTGGCAGCGTCTACATGGAACAAGGCGACGCCGCCAAGACGTTTGACGAGTTTGAGAAGGCCATCAAGATTGACGAGAATGATCCCAACATCTACTACCACCGCGCCCAAGTCTTCTTCATCACAGGTGAATACGAGGCCGCCATCAAGGACTACATCAAGTCTATGGAGCTCGAGCCCACCTTTGTCTTCTCCCATATCCAGTACGGTGTTGCCAAGTACAAGCTGGGCAAGATTGACGAGGCCATGAGCATCTTCCAAAAGACACTGAAGGAGTTCCCCGAGTCTGGCGAGGTTAACAACTACTACGGTGAGCTGTTGCTGGACCAGCAAAAGTTCAACGAGGCCTTTGATCGCTTCGACCGCGCCATCAAGCTCACACCATCCAACCCTCTGCCATACATCAACAAGGCTCTGCTGGTGTTCCAGTGGAAGCAAGATCCCGCCGGTGCCGAGAAGCTTTGCCAGCAGTCCCTGGAAGCCGATCCCGAGTGCGATGTTGCCATTGCCACATTGGGACAGCTGTATCTGCAGCAGGGCAAGCTCGAGAAGGCCATCGAGTACTTTGACCGGTCGATCGCATTGGCCCGCACAGAACAGGAGCTGACAAGTGCCTTGGGCTTCCGTGAGGCTGCTAATGCTCAAGTGATCTTTGCTCGGGACTATCCTTCGCACGCCAAGGCCCTGGGTCGCTAAAAAAAAACCATCACTTGGTTTTTGCAGTGAGATTTGTGCGATTCTTATTCTTTTTTCGGTCCAGGCGATCTAAAAGAGAACAACGACAACAACAAACTACAACAACAAAAAAGTCAGATTTGCATTATTCTAGGATTCCTCAAGATATTATATAAAATCACTCATGTTGCATTGTTCATGTTACCCCACCTTTGTATTCTGTTCTATTTAAATATGTTTTACCCCCTATGTAAACTTTAAACACTTTTTGGAGGGTATGAAGAAACACGAAATTTTTTTTCCTTTTCCCAATTTGACTCCATTTTCCTCGGCCACGCATTTGCATCATGGAACACAACAACGCGCCATTACCGGAGGTATTGCTTAGCCAAGGCCTACTAGGGAAACTCGAGCCGTTTATTCATACCATCGAGAGCCAGCTCAAGGACCTCGAGTAAAGTGCTCATGCCTGTCATTTCGAGGAAAATGAGACAGCGTCAAAAAAAAAAGGCAGAAGAGGGGTGGGGTTCGTTTCATACTGACAGGTGTACAGGAACGCATATATACTCGCTCTGCAATAGGCAAGGACAAGCTCTTCTTCTCAACAATGTCGCCAATATCTCGCAAGACCTCGCTATGACAGAGTCGCAGCTCAACCAGGTCACAGACATTGTAAGAGCAAAAAAAAAAAAAACGTTTATTATTATCTTTATTATTTAAGGCCTAGTAAAATGGACGTTGGGCATAATCCGAAGGAAACATCTGACTAAAAAAACAGTGGCATATTTTGTTACTTTGTGGGCGATTGTTCTAGTTTGCACAGCTGCCGCACTACATTGCAAAGGTGAATGCTATCAAATCGACCATGACTCAGCTTCACGTTCAGAACAAGAAACTTAAGCGGCGCACAGAGCTGATTCGTTCGGGCAGAGTGCGACAAGCAGCACGGGAACAGGAATTACGGGCCCGAGAACAGGCGTACGACCGCGTCATTGCTGCCGTTGAGGCACCATCTGCGTCGACAAATCGATCACCTACAACAAGTATCAAATCATCTTCAGGAGGTGGTGGTGGTACAGGTTCAGGCACAGCATCGGCAGCAGCCACAGCAGCAGGCTTACCATTCCCATTGCCAGCGAAACCAGCTTTTCCCATTGTATCCAAACGGTCTCCAAACTCGAGTGGAACAGCCTCACCCACCCCACGCCTGGCGCGGGAGTCTTCGCCTGCCGCGTCTTCCTCGCCACATTCGTCCACATCTTCTTCTCCTCAGCTTCCAACAGTTTCAATACCCGGGATTGAGAACCCTGTTGCACTCCCACCTTCATTATCACGGGCTGCTGCCGTCAATAGCTCCACCACTTCTGGACGCCCGCGACAGCCAGACTCTGCGGGTTTGACAACGAGTTTAACAACTAATAGTGGTAGTGGTGGAAGCCCTACATTGCCCTCTTCAACTACTGCTGTATCCGCGCCGTTTAATCCGATAACCTCGCGTCACCGACCGACATCCTCCGTCTCATCGTCGTATTCATCTTCATCCTTCTCGATTTCCCAAGTGGGCATTGATCGGTTCCCCGAGCTGTCTATTGGGGCCGACGGCGAAGGAGGATCAGGCGGGCCGATAGGTGCTGTAGAAGTCGTGCGTAAGAAAAAGAAGCAACCTAAGAAGAAGAAGTCTGTCTCGAGTGTAGTCTCGACGGCTGAGAGAACCTCTGAGAGCAAGGTAGAACAGAACGAATAAATTCCAAAGAAAATAACGGAAAGAAAAAAGAAAAAGAAGCTATGCGGCACGCATTTGTCCATAGAGCCAACGGCTTTATTGTATAGTATATGAGCTTTTTTTTTGTTTTGTTATCTCATATATAAATTGATCATAAGGTCCATCCGCGCCAGCAAAGGACAACACGCCATCCTTCGTTGTCCTCAAAGGTGACGCCATATTCATCCCAATATGGGTTCACAGACTCTACAGGGTGATACCCATGCTCCTCCATCCGCTTTTTACGTGACTCGACCTCAGCCTTGTCCTTGAGATAGAGGACCAATAGGTTGTCTTTGGTGGGAGCACGAAAAGACTCGTCGGTGTGTTCGTGAGGAATAGTGCTAGAGGGATGCTGGTAGGTGAACTCGAGGTGCCACGGCGCTGGCTGCCCGGGGACAGGAGATGGCACTGCGAGGATCCGTCCGTCGAATCCACTGTGGTCATCAAAGGACGCAATCAACTCGAGACCCAAAGCTTGTTGGTAAAAATGGAGACATTTGGTCAGATCAGCGGTCTGGCGAGCGACACGCAGAATTGGAACTTGGGGTGAGGACATTTTTTTGGGGTTTGAGTGAAGGAGGATTTTTTTTTCAAAGTGGTAGCTTGCCGAGGTGGATAAAAAGTGAAAGAATAAAAGGAATAATGTATGGTAGGATGAAGAACTCGCGCATTGGCACGCTTTTATATGAACACACAAATGCGCAGTCGACGACTAGGAAGTAGGCCAGCCGAGCTGCGCAGTAAGTACTTTCTGAGCACATTCCATTTGTGTGGCGTAAATTGAGGTTGCTCGTTATGAAGGTTGAGAAAGAGTATAAGTTTGTAAGCGCTCTTCTTGCACAAAGCAATCAACCAAAAGGCTGGGGTAGCAAACCACCAGGGGAAAGGTATATTCACACAAAGTCCGTGGTGGCGCAGTGGCCTTCCTGAAGCTTCTTCATTCTTTGTTAAATCAGTTTTGACCTTTGATATCCATCTATCTTTCATATTCTCACGCCCACTCGCGCTGATCGCTTTCATTATGGAGTGGGGTAAACCAGGAGATGATAACCTGCTGACACAGTATGCGTCGTCCCACCCTGTTTACGAGTGGATGCCCCATTACACCCGTGAGGATGCCCCACGCCATACTATGCTCGAAGAACGTCTCTTCAGCAAGGCGTCCCTCATAAACACTGGAATCCATTTCAAGCGATACGAGGAGATGAAAGTTCATGTATTCAACGAGCCAAAGAACTTTCAACCCATGCATAGGGTAAATGGAAATTTGCTACGAGGAATAAGCTGCATGCCTATAATCTGATTTGGTTCATGAGACAGCAAGGACCTGGTATATACTCTGCTTTCGTCCATTTTTGCCTTTTTTCCTTAATTAGTTTGAAGATGCCAATATCGATTCTGAGGTCAAGGAGAATGTGCTTCGTATGGGATACAAATCTCCGACTCCTATCCAGCGCTATGCCATCCCCCTTATTTTAGCCCACAAGGACTTATTGGGATGCGCCCAGACTGGATCTGGCAAGTCGGCTGCTTACCTTGTGCCAGTTATTTCCAATCTTCTCACTCTGTTTGCAAAACACCCTGAAGTCTGTATTCGCCAGAGAGTAGCAGTGCCTTTGGCCTTGGTACTTGTTCCTACTCGAGAGCTTGCCATCCAGTTGCACGCTGATGCTGCTCGGGTACTTTCTTTCTTTAGTTGTTGTGTTTGATATAATCACGAAATGCCTCATCTGCCATCACCTTGTATTATCAAACACATGATCGTCACTAAACCTCCATACGTATTCTCTTCTGCAGTTTTCTTACAGAACGCCAATCCGTCCAGCAGTGATCTACGGTGGGCCGACCACCCGTGAGCTTCGTGAAAACTTGTCACGCGGCTGCGATGTGCTCATTGCTACGCCAGGGCGTATGAAGAGTTTTATTGAGGACCGTATGATCTCACTACGGAATATCCGTTACCTAGTGCTCGATGAGGCCGACCGCATGCTCGACATGGGATTTGAGAGTGATATCCGTGACATCGTATTAGGCAGTCAAATGCCACATGTCTTGGATCGTCGCACATTACTCTTCTCTGCAACCTTCCCGCGCAGTATTCAAAAGCTGGCTGAAGACTTTATAGTCCCACATGCCGCCAAGGTGCGCATCGGTCGGTAGGTTTTTTTCGTTGATATGGATTCGCAAGCAAAAAAAAAAGAAACAGAGTTGCTAAGGAAACAATTCTCGGTAAACTATTTATCTTTTATTGTCCAGAATTGGCGGAATTCCAAAGGATATCACTCAAAATATTGAATATGTGGAAGACTGGGAGAAACGTAACCGGGTTTTCGAAATACTCAAAACCAAGGTAGCTCGTACGCTGATCTTTGTCAGGACCAAACGCGAGGCCGACATGTTGGATTCTTTCCTCTACAATAAACAGCTTCCTACCGTCTCACTCCATGGCGACCGAACCCAGCTTGAACGAGAAAGCTCTTTGGAAGCTTTTCGGTAAGAGTCAAAATGTGATCTGTATGTATGTATGTTCAAAGTCTGGAGCGCGTTATCATCTTCAGGTCAACTTAACAGAAGAATGATTTTTTGGGTATCTTGGGTAGCTGTGGACGAAGCCCAATCATGATAGCGACCTCCATAGCATCTCGTGGGCTTGACATTAAGGATGTCATGCATGTCATCAACTATCATTTACCTACTGATATTGATGAATACATTCATCGAATCGGTCGAACTGCTCGAGTTGGTAACCCTGGATTCGCGACCTCGTTTTACAACGACAATGATGCGAACATTGCTCCTGAATTAACCAAGCTGCTGCTGGAGTGTGGTCAGCCGGTGCCAGATTTCTTGAAGCAGTACATTGATCCCGATACGTAAGTCGGTCCCTCCTCTATGCTGAAACAGCTGACGGACTATTTTAGATGGGAAAATCTCTTCTAATGTGTTTAATTTTTTTTTGTGATATGTGATCATGTAGCACTTATGAGACGGCTGATAGTGAGTTTATCACTACAGAAGAACTCTTGGAAGAAGACGAGCAAGAGTATGGTGGTGCGAATAGTGGCGACAATGACTGGGGTACACACAACGAATTGGAAGGTGGAAAGTGGGAAGGCAAAGATAGGTCTCAAGAACAACAATGGGCAGTCAAGGATGTACCGCCTAGTGGTGGTGGTGCTGGATGGAACAGTTCATCTACCTCGAACTCTGGTTGGTAGATCGTCGCGATTGCCATTCTATTGTTCAATCACCTCGTCATTATTGGTAGCAACTTTGTTGATTTCAAGCGCAAAACTTGCAAGTTTGTTGATAGTGTTGACCTTTGCAGAGGATTAAAATACACACCAATAGTTGCGACTCCACTTGCGCGTCAAGGATGTGTAGCGGGCAATCACTTGTGTGTACCACAGAGCGTGAGAGGGATGGCACGACACTCAACCTTGTTTTTTGGGGGAGAGTAGAGGTGATACCCTATTTGTGCCCCTGAGAAAAAATGGCAAGTCTCACATCATCTTCCACCGCCATCTTCCCATTACCTTTCCTTCCACAACCCTTTCAGCCTTTTGCGCTTTAAACAGACAGGTGTCTATCCTTGCACGCCAGGCACATTGTTTCCTGTGCTACCTTACTGCACCAAAGTGGGAATGACCTCGTACTAGAAGACCCTTTGAGTCTCTCATCTTCTTGTTCGCATCACCCCACCTTTACCCACCCTACCCCTTTGCATCCCACCCCACACACCACCTACCCCGAGGTCCAAACAGACATACAACATGGACACGTTTTGGAATAAGCTGAGGAAGAGAATCATCTCGCCACCAAAAGCGCATCCGAGCAGTGCTATACAGCTGTCCAGGTTCAGTAAGAACTGGAATGCCATCCTGGTACTTTTTTTTTGTTGCAAACAGTGTGCCTGAATAGAATGTGAGACGCGACCACGAGAAAAAAGAATGAAACCGTGCCCAGCTAACAATGCACCATCTGTCACATTGTTCGCATTAACCTACAGAATTGTCTCAAGTCACCGGAGAAGTGTAGTTTGGATGTGTCGCAGACCGAGATTCCAAAGCGCCTCAAGTGGATGGTTGACCTTCTAGTGGATGAGGAGTCGAGCTTGGAGGAGGCGTCGGGAACCACGGGCGTGTGCATGGAGTTTCTGCTGAAAAACGGCGTGCTGGCGATACTAGTCAACATCTCAGAAGGTGACCGTCCACGCGGTATTAAAGGCGAGACTATTCGCACCGTTGCTGCCATGATCAACTTGCTGGACGATCGCTTCCTGGTGCACAACGCAGTCCACAAACCAACCGTGAAGCTTCTCAGGACAACCTGTGCCCCCACCGAGGACGATCCTCAGGGTGACAGCTACCACGAAGACTTGGTCGATCTCATGTACATCTTGTGTTCAAAGATCCATGGCTTCCCAGATCTCCTCAACATCTTCTTCCACGATAAGCAGTGGCTTACTGAGCCTCAACGTCACGCCAGGCGTCTTGAGAGGAAGCAGAACACCATGGAGCTTCTCAGGACCCTCAGTCAAGGTGTTGCCGATTCAGCGGCAGCAGCATCAACGGAGGCAGGCGATCAGGAAACCACACCACAAACTGCAACCGATCCTTTGACCTCGACAGAGCCAGCGGAGACAATCACGCACGATGAATCAGCGGATAACACGGAGCAGAGAGCAGGCGACTCTGTAGAGAGCCCCGAAATGTCACGTTCGGCTTCAGAGACACCAAAGAAGCGCGAGTACGAGTTCTTTTTGTTCACATACCTCTTACAATTTATCCATCGCGAAGGCAAGGTTGGTGACTTTGCCAGAACGGGACTCTTGTTCATCATGGAGCTCGCAACTGATTCGTTGGGTGAGTACATTGTTGACTCTGGATATCCCGAGTTTTTCGTTTCGGGTGTTGGAGCACTGTACTCGCAGCTGCCTCGCAAGCTCATTGTACGCGGAGGACCAACAAACATCAACGGCATGGTCGGTACTTTGAGCAACAAGGCGCCTCCGAGCGAGGGTGGTGCCCAAGTCCACTCACGACGAGCCGGCATTGAGGTGTCGACTTCGGTCGAGTTCCAGTCGCGTTTGGATGCATTCCTGAAACTGCTCGAGTTTTGTCAAGATGTGCTGATGCGCTGCCCATCGTCCGAGATCTCGTCCAAGCTGCTGGCAGCAATCAAAACCGTGTTTTTGGAAAACATTTTGTACCCTTCGGTTCTCGAGTGCTCAGATACAGACGGCAGTTCTGTGGCCGTTATTAGCTACATTGACCTCATCCTTCAAGTTCTTGAACACGAAGCACTGGTGGATCTCGTGGTTGGTTTCTTGATGGGTTCGGATGATGACGATGCACCAGCGGCCACTGCAGCAGCATCAACAAACGATGGTGACGAGCAGGGGCAGAACAAGGGTAGCTCCAACGATGCCTTTGCTCATGTGCAAAACCCCCAAAAGACTTCGCCCTATTTCATGGCCTCTGGTCGCTTCACTCTCAAGGATCTGATCTTGTCGCGCCTCAAGTCTCGCTCCCAACCCACGGTCATTGCGACGCTTAAGCTCCTCAACACCGTCATTACTCGCCATTGTAAATATTCGCTCAAGCTTCTGAGCATCCAGCCCGATGATAAGGCAACCTCGTTCACACGTGAGGACTTGGCTAATGAACTCAAGGCAGAAGATATCCCCATGATCAGTCACCACATTCAGGAGCTTGACCTATTCTTTGCCTTGATTTCGACCATTAACCCTCGCAATACGACTGACATCTTCTGCAATGGCTATGAGGCGTACCTTCGCGATGCCGAGGGTAACGTCGAGACACACCAATGCTTCATCCGTGGCAAGGAGCAGCAGGCTCTGCGCAACAAGCAAGGCTCTGGATCAGCATTGTCGGCTCTTGAGCGTAAGAAGCTCCGACGGAGGAGTATGAAGTACGGTCATCGCATGGACTTGCCCGAGGACCAGTCTGGTGAGGCCTTTATCGAAGAACAGCTGCAGCTTCAGCTTGCTCAGCAACAGGCTGGACATGGCTGCTGCGGTGGCGCTCAGGGTAAGCATCCTCATGACCCGATTCCGATGCACCGCCTCATTCCCAGCGATCCTCTGCTGCAAATTCTCCTTGGTACGCTCTCACATTTTTTTGCCAACAGCGTGGAGCTCAACTTGGCCTTGACTGGTGTGATCACATCCTTGGCCACTTGCCCTTACCGCTCACTGGAAGGTTGGCTGCTCTTCCGTGGCACTGACGTGAGGACACCTGACGAGGACAAGCTCAGCGTCGAGGGAAGCGATGGTGTTTTAACTCCTCTGCCCGGTCCCAAGACGTCATTGACCGCTGGCGCTGACCAAACCTCTCAGGGTAAGGATGGCGCTGTCGAGGATTCGGATGACGAGGAAACACTGCCATTCTACCTGCAGCGCGGCTACAACAAGGGTAGCGCCTTTGAACAATCCACATCTGTTTCGGGTCACGTTGCCTTCAAATCATTCCCTCCGTTCTTCACGATGCTCAAGACGTTGACACAGCAGGTGGACTACTATCGCAGCGAGATTGACAACTTTGATGAGTTCTTGGCGGACCGCCGCCGTACTCTGCTGGTGGCTACAGAGCTGAACAGTGTCATCCACACGCCACAGCAGCAACAGCAGCATGTCCACTCTAGCTACCACGTATACCAGTCTCAGCTTCCACCTCCGCCTCCTCAGGCAGCAACCGAGCATCATGTCCCAATGCTGGGTGGTGGCGCCTTGTCTGGATTCGAGTCACTTGCCTCGGGTTGGGGAGCATCTGCCGCCGATTCTCTGGCCGCAGCATACCCAACACACCAGGTCCTTCAGCAAGAGCAGCAGCAATTGCTGCAGCAGCGTGCCTCGTCGGCGACCTTGGCCGTAGGCGCCTCTTCTCCAAGCTCTGGTCGCGCTGTTTCTCCAGCCCCTCAGCGCATCCAAACTTCTTTTACACCTGCAAGCAGTGCTGCAGCAGCCGCCGCCGCCGCTGCTGCTGCTGCCAACAGTGGTGGCTTGAGCCCTGCTGTGGCTGCGATGCGTATCGAATCGCCCCGTGCGCGTAAGAGCAGTTCGCCCTCGAGCCTCATGGCTACGCCTTCCAATATGCCGTTCTTGCTGCCACCTGGGGTGGGCAAGCGCCCATTCCGGTCGAACAGCACCACAACTGGTTCGATGACTTCTCTTGGAAGTGGATCATACGAGGCATCCGCCACAACTCCTCCCATGGGTACATCTGTTCGTGGAATGCGCTCCTATTCGGGAAGCGCTGCCTCGGCGGGAGGTGTTGCTGTTGGTGGTATGGCGGGCGTGATCCCATCATCGCCAGCTGGATCCTACGCGTCCTCGACAACGACCTTGGTCGCAAGCCAGAGCTATGGCCACCACCACCACCACCACCAGCAGGGTCAATACCAATACCAGTACCAATACCAGTACCAGCAATCCTACCAGCCTCAGCAGGATGTGAGTGCCATGGCCAAGATGATGGAGTCGATGATGATCAAGCCTCTGTTCCCCGATGGTTTTGTCGACGACTCGGATTCCGAGGCTGACAAGGGCATTGATCTGGATGCGGAACTGCGTGACATTGAGGACGAGGACGAGAACAAGGATGAGGAAGAGGGTCGTGAGCAAGAAGCAGAAGAGGCAACAGGTGCAGCTGAAGAAGATGAGAGCAATGCTGGCGAGGCGTTATCGTCGTCCGCTTCAACCAAACGTACCCGAGATGCCTCGACGGGCGGTGGTGTGCCAGCCTCATCCAACAACAACACCAACAACAGTAGCAAGGCCAAGACTGTGACCTTGGGTCAACTGCTCACCAACGTTGTCATCTTGGAAGAGGTGGTCAAAGAAGTTGTTGCTGTCACACAGGTTCGTCGTGGATTGGGCGTTGACAAGGTGCGCTTCCTTTAGAAACATACAATCTTTTTTCTTTTTCTTATCGTTTTTCAACAAGGCAAAGATCAATGTTCAATGAAAAATATATAAATGTAAATGTGTGCTTTTGCGACATTTGTAGGGACATTTAGAGTATTTCACCATCAATGTGTCAGACTGAAGAAAAAACACAACCGTTTGCCTAGCAAACACTGAACCGGGTGATTATGGACAATTCGTTTTATAAAAGAACAACAAAAAAAGAGGAAAGAAAATAATCAAAAAGGACGCGAGGGTTGGAATAAAAGTATAAAAGCAACAAGGAATAAAAGGGTGAAGGGGTGAGAAACGACAACGACAGGAAAAAAAGGGAATAGACAGTTTGTGGTATGGAGGAGAACAAAGCCATGCGGTAGGAGCACATTCCTCGGAAACAGTTTGAAGGGAGGAGGTGGGGGGGGGACGAAGGAGGGAAAAAAATATACGTCCGTCTCCTTTTTTCTCTCTCGTTTTTTTTCTATGGTCCAGCTTCTTCCCTTTCACTCAGTGAGCAGCATTCACAGCCTGCTGCTTCAGCTGCTGCTGCTGTGCGGCCGATGCTGCGCCAGCGTTGAGATTGTTCAACAGACCCATATTGGATGCGTTGCCTCCCTCAAAGCCATTCATCATCGCACCTGGGGTAGAAGCTGCCATTCCCAACGCGCTGGAGCCAACAGAGGACATATCGTTTCCTCCTGCTGCTGCTGCCGCTGCTGCTGCGGCGGCGGCAGCTCCGACAGAATTTGCGCCTACAGCGCCACTGCCACCATTGGCCAATGCACCGAGAGGTGTTGGTGGCGGCTGTCTTCGCTCTTCGAGGGCGTCATACATGATAATGAAGTCCTTCTTGACTTTCTCCCAGCTGGACGGGTCAAAAAAGATGTACGTGCCGCGCTCAAACGTCTGTGTCTTCGAGTGCTCAGACGTCTGGTCTTTAGTCAGCCATAGCCGCAGCTCCTTGTGGTATCGCCAATGCCGGTTGTAGAGTTCAATGGCAGCTGCGTCTTGTAGTACATCTCGTGGCATTGAGTAAAAAATGTAAAACAGGGTTTCGTCCAAAAGCGAGCTCATTTTGGCTTGTGCAGGTGGTGGTGGTTGCACATTGTAACACGACGGTACTTGGAAATCAATGTCTGCTCCTGAGGGTAATGGTGACTCGAACCATGGAGATACAAACGAGCCATACAGGGGACTAGATGCCATCATAAAAAAATGCAAAGGGAATGAAAGTCAGTCTTCAGCCTTGTCCCAATGATCCTTGTAAAATAAGAGCCGCTGGATTTCCCGAAGAGTGCTTAGAAATATGAAAACGGTACAACACATACTCTGGAGAGTTTAGACTTAAGCCGAGAGTTGTCAGGTCACTTCCCAACGCCAGCGTCATCATGTCCTGATCCGTCATCCTGATTACACCCAGCATGCCGTATAGACCAAACCGGTCGACTTCGCCCATCGGTGGTTGTTGTTGCTGTTGCTGTTGTTGTTGTGTTTGTTGTTGCTGTTGCTGCTGCTGTTGTGTTGCTCCTGCACCTTGAGGTTGTTGCGCTTGCTGCTGTGATCCTGGTGCTTGTGCGTTAGCACCTGCCCCAGAAGGTGACGTGGACGATATTGTCATGCCAGGTGCTCCTGCCGTTGATCCTACAGCCTTGGCTCCTGATGCTTGTGATGCTGCTCCTACTGGCGTCGACGAATGCAGACTTGGGCTATTACTTGCTTTCATGGCATAGCTCTATTAGAGATGGTGATTATGAATACAAAAGAGAAAAATATGTCGATGCTTAGAAGCGAAAACGAAAATAACCACTTTTCTTAAAATTTGCATTGCGGAGTGCAGACGGGGGGGTTTCCTTTGAGTAATACCTTGGCCATCTTGCTCATGTCAGCCGGTGAGTTGGCAGCATTCATAGACATTTGCGGACTTGAGCCTGCATGGAAGCGAGTGTTGAAAATAATCCATCATGTAAGTTTAAATACCTGGGAAACTCGACACGCTCTGAATCCAATTTGCAATGAAGCCAAGACTTTTGTGTGTATCCACTCTAGTTTCTTTTTTACCATTCAGTTGACTTGATCCTTGCCCTGCGCCCATGTGGCCCATCATTTGTCTTTGCAGCATCTGCTGTTGAGCAAGGGTTTGACGCTGTTGAAACATCATATCGCCAGCCAACTGCTGCTGCATCTGAAGTTGCGATCCTGTTACAGGATTGCCCATCGGAGAAAAACCATCTTGCTGATGTTGTTGCGACCGGTGATGATGCAGCTGCTGTTGTTGCGCTGCCATTGTTTGCTGGCCATAACCTCCCCGTGTTGTATTATTTGACCTGGCGCCAGGTAATGCAGGAAAGTCATCTTCTATGCTAAACTCTTGTGCCAGTCCACCATTCGATGATGAAGCATTGTTAATCCCTGATGCGCCAGTGCCTGCTGTGCTTGCGTATGAGGCTGCAGATATTGCCGGATTTTGAACGACATTGCTACCGCCTCCTCCAAGTGCAGGAAAATCCGACATATCCAGGGCATCTTGTTGTTGTTGCTGCTGCTGCTGCTGTTGTTGCTGATAGCTTTGCATCATGCTAGGATAGCCTGACATTGGCGGCCTTGTCTGGTTCATCCCTGACATTCCTGATCCAAAACCCCACCCTTGGGAGGATTGACCTACTCGGGAGAGGGGGGCAAGCCGTGAAGGAAGTAGGCAGAGGAAATGCCATGGGAGACGGTATATAAGAAAATGAGAGGGACGTGCGGAGAAACATAGTGTAAAGAAGAAATAGAGAGGACAATTGCGAGCTCTGTGTGAGAGAAGGGATTCGATTTGCTTCGCAACCGGTGCTCTCCACCATTTGGGAGGCGAGATGATCTCTTGTCAAAATAAAAAGAAAACAAAAAAGAACATCCTGCATTGCCGTCTTCAGTCATCCTTTTTTTGTGTGTGAGTGTTTGTCGCCCTCCTGGCTCCCAGAGAGATCAATCATTAGCCGATCGCGCTCTCTGTCAGCAGGATACGAAAGGAGTGGTGTGGCAGAAAAGGTTTTGGATGAAAAATTGCCGCGACACCCGATAAGATCGAAAGGCAATGTCGATGTATCCTTGTGGTTTCCCTTTGCCCATGCCGTGCTTTGCCTGCTATTTCAATATTTTTCTTCTTTTTTTGTGTTTTTTGAGCTTGACATACCCATCTCAAATGATGCGTGTCGTCCGGCGGTCATTCGCCCTGCGGCCTGCATTGCGTTGGCCCGTTGCTGTTGCAATTGTTGTAGTTGATGTTGTGATGTCTGCATGGACTAGATGGACCAACTGATGGAATAGAAAAAAAATGTTTTAGTCAAGATGAGAAAAAAGTAATGAAGGATCGCCTTTATCAACCACACATGGGCCGAAACCACAATAGTACGCGAGTTTTGTCCTCCACAAGGTTCTTCTTTCTTCTCTTATCCCTAGAGTGGCTCGATTAATTGCGTGTTGCCCCTCTTGGCATACAAAATGAGATGCACTCGAGCACTCGCAGCTTTTTTCGATACTAGGGACCAAAAAGAAAAGAAGAGCTAAAAAAAGAGAAGAACAAAGAGGAGATGCCGCGGACAGTTGTAACGTGAAAGGTTCGTATGCCTGAACACTCACCAGTCTCTTTTGTTGATGTGGTGAATCTGCGTTCAATGTGAAAGGTGTGGTTCGCCCGCCTACTTTTTGCTTTAGAGTGGCCCCAGAGGTCATGTGAGCCGCGTCGTCGTCTGTGTGAACGTATGGAAGTACTACTAGTCGCTCGGACTGCAAAAGACACACGCGCAATAGGCGCTTCAAATGTTAAAAAAAAATTGCCCCGCTTTTTTTTTTTACCATGAGGCGCGTGCGGAGGTAGAGAGGAGGGGGGGGCCGTACCACAAAATGTACAAAGAAAGAAAGAGAGAGAGAAAATGTCCAGCATGGAATGGAAGCATAGACTTCATCCATAGCGCTACGTATCTGGGCATTCTGATTTATTGGATAGAGGACATATTTACGAGGGAATGTGCATTCTTGGCTTAGAGTGCAGGTTGTTAAACTATGTTGTGGCATAAATACCTAAAAAACAAAAGGCTTTTGCCTTGCTCCAACTATTTATTAGCCTTTGCGTATTTCCCCATATGCATGCATTTGTCCACCACGCGCAGTTTTGTTGGTAGGCGACAATCACGGGTCCATACTCTGATCACTCTTGCTACAAGTTATGGCACACCATTATCATTAACGAACTACCGAGTCAAGTGGGAGGATCGTTATCGTTCGTGTATTAGTTTCCTGGATAAATGCTAGCAATTTGCTTAGCCTCTTGCGAATTACTATAGATTGGAGTTACCTGGTTAGCATTAATGTGTTGATGTAGCGTTTTATCGAGTCTGGCGCTGTAGCCTTTTTTTTTTCTTTTGGATTGAAAGCAGTTGATATGTTTCTCAAACTTACCCGCGACTTTGTTACTATTGCAAAAACAAAATCGAAGAGTCTAGTCTAGATTCAAAAAGAGAGACCAGGCTGTAAAGTTGCTCAAAAAACGAGAAAAGCGCTGTTTGGCATTAGTAACATTCGACAATTTGTTGACAAGGATTATGTCTCGTCAATTATTGGATGGGCACTCTCAGCATTCATTGCAAAGATACTACTAGTGTGGGATCTGAGGCTGTACATACCAATAACTCTGATACACGAAGAAAAAAAAAATGCTTCGCGGAATCTCTGTCAAATAGATTTTCTCTGCTCTCTTTGTAGATCATCTCTTAGAATCAAAGTGTGACCTGTGCGTGCTGACCAAAGGATTGGCATCTAAAACTTGGAAGCTGAAAAAACGTAAACGCTTTGATTCCATCTTTATTCATACCTCTTTCGCCGTTCTGGTATTTGGGGATATGGGGCTGCCTAAGCTCGACCAACCTGGTCGATTCTATATCACATGACCATGATGACACCAGACCCAACCTTTTTCTTGGATGGAAAAAAAAAGGGAGAGCTTCTCTGACGTTTTCTTGACCCAACGCGCCCTTCTTTTTCCTCTCTCCCCTTCGACTCTTAACACTCTTCTCTCAGGACAGCCTCCATTGCAACAACCTCATTCACACATCCCTGAGCATGCATCCCACCATACGCCTGGGGGTGTCTTTGGCCATTTCGGCGTCTGCGCTCGTGACGCTGGTGAGCGCTGCTGGTCTGGCTGCTTCACCGTCTTCACCATGGGGTCTTGATGCAGACAGTACCAGTGGCAGCAAAGGTCTGCATGTCCCTGAGCCACGCGACATGCTGCTGAGCGCCAACACTAAGAATGCTTTTTCGGCAGCGAGTCCATTGTTTACAGGACCAGAACGACCACCAGAGTGCCCACCTTGCTTCAACTGTCAGCTTGAAGCTTTCAAGTGCTCGCACTTTTCCGAGTGCAACCAATATGATGGACGCTGCATCTGTCCCGATGGTTTTGCAGGCGACAACTGCTCAATCCCAGGCAAGCTTTTTCTTTATGACGCTGACTTTTTGCAACGGACTTTTCTCTTGTTGCGTTTTGGGTTCATGACGCCTTTCTTTTATTGCTGTTTATGGGTGGGAAAGTGATGGAGGCGGGGTTTCCTGTTTGGTAGCCAAATATCGTATGCATTCGCCAACTGATGCATTGTTCCTGGGTGAGGGAGGGTTTGAACCTTATATTCCTTCATCAATGTTCGTCACTAGCTGATCACCTGGTCCCTGTTAGCCTCTCCGTGCGTGTGTTTGTGCCTGTTATTGCATTATCCCCTTTTCTGTTGCCCCCCTTCCCCCAATAATCTCAACGTCAATGCTAACCCTGGATAGGATGGGATGGGATGTGCATAGTGAATGGGATGGCTGTGTTCATCATGTTGAGGAAGGGGCGCTGATCTCTTTTCCTCCCTCCCATCCTCTATTCTTTCTCTTTCATGTCATTTTGTCTATGACCTATCTACTGATACTAACACCATATCAATTAATTCTAATTTGATTTCGCACTCCAGTATGTGGAGGCCTTTCTGACGGCAAGGATCGACCCCAGCGAGAGGGCAAGTCGTGCCAGTGCAAGGAAGGCTGGACAGGCATCAACTGCAATGGTGAGTGAATGGCGAGGTTTTGTTTTACAGGACAAGAATATGACGTCCAACAGAGCAATTTGGGTGGTTTCTTGGCTGACACAAGACTGTTCTTTATTTTCTCCTAATGGACCTTCTTGGCGATACGTAGTTTGTACTAGTGACAGTGCTTGCGACGCACTGGTCCCCACAGGCAAGAATGGCACCTGCTATACTGGCGGACTGACTGTACATGAGAACTTTCAACAGTGCCGCGTGACAAGTAATGTTTCTTCACTATATTCCTTTGAGTATTTCGTAATCGAAAGGGTTTAAATCTTTGCAAAAAGACCGTTCTCACTCATTCCAAACTCTCTACTGATGCGGGACGCATAGATCGCAAGATTTTGGACACTCTTGGACCTGACCAACCACCTGCTATTACATTTAACTGCAATGGACAGAACAATACATGCGACTTTCAGTGTAAGCTCAAAAAGGATAAAAGAAAATATATCTGATAGCAAAGTTCATATTCTCTGTACTTAGCTAACGGCAACCATCTGTTTCCACTGCAATTTCTACCCTTCCCTCCTTCCCAATGAAAATAGTCTGGGTGGCGGAAGAGGAGTCATTTTACTGCCACCTCGATGGATGCACATTTGATCAAGGTAAGGAGAGCCATGTTGTATGATTCACCTCTTTGGTGGGCATGCGGACAGATGAAATTTGCAAACTAGGAGAGAAAACGAAAAAAGGCGCTTACATTTTTTCATATTTGTCATTTTTAGACGTCAGGCATGACAAGGTCGTCAACACGTACAAATGTCCCAATATCAAATGTTCCTGCGTTCCTGATCGCATGCTTTGCGGCAAAGACGGTAGCATTAGTAAGTCTATTTTTTTTCTGTGTCTGGTGCTTACTGTATTTCTGTACTTTCATGTATACACTGTTCTTGAACACCATCATAACTTACAGCCAATATATGTGAATCACTTTGATAGACATTGACGACTTTTTGGAAGAAGAGATTCATGGTCCAGCCGAGTTTGTGTGTACTGACGCCAAATCATGTGTGTTCACCGAACCGGCAATGAATGAGCTGATTGAGACCATGTTTGGTGATCCAGCCATCTACCTGGACTGCTTCAGTGGAGAGTGTCTACATTATACACAGGTACCCGGATTCAAACGACCACCACGGCCAGATTATACAGTCGCGATCATTCTTTCTGTTGGTGGAGTGATCCTCTTCCTTATCGGCCTGGGTCTTGGAGTTTGGTATCTGGCCAAAAAGTCGGGTGACTCTGGCGAGGGTTATATTGCACTGCCTGATGATGAGGCTGCGAAACTGATGGCGGAGCACATTCCAGCAGCACTCATGTTCCGCGACGTTGGATACACGGTTGGCGAAAAGGAGGTTCTTCGCAACGTGAACGGCTTGGTCAAACCAGGTCAAGTGATGGCAATTATGGGTGCCAGTGGCGCCGGTAAGACATCGTTGCTTGATATTCTTGCCCGGCGACACAAATCCGGTATTGTCACTGGTAACATGTATGTGAATGGCAGGACGGTCACAAATCATCAATACAAGCGAGTGGTAGGATACGTCGATCAGGAAGACACGCTCATGTCGACACTGACAGTATATGAAACAATTTTGTACTCGGCACTGTTGCGTCTGCCACGCGACATGTCGTTTGCTGCAAAGCGTTTCCGCGTGATGGAGACAATGTCGGAACTCGGAATTCTGAATATCAAGGATGTCAAGATTGGAGCAAGTGGCCATCGGTCGATCTCTGGTGGTGAGAAGCGGCGAGTATCCATTGCATGTGAGCTGGTGACATCACCATCGATTTTATTCTTGGATGAGCCAACATCGGGTCTAGACTCGTATAATGCCTACAACGTGATTGAGTGCCTGGTCACGCTTGCGCGCAATTACAACCGCACTGTCGTATGTACAATCCACCAGCCGCGGTCGAACATCTTTGCGCTTTTTGACCAGCTCGTCTTGCTGGCAAAGGGCCACCTCGTTTACTCGGGCGAGACGCGCCTGCTCAGCAACCACTTGCGCAGCTTGGGTCATCCATGCCCAGAAGGATTCAACATGGCAGATTATATCTTGGATCTGACAATGTACAAGGGCCGTTCAGATGACGATAACGATGATGAAGAAAGAAATAACGAATATCCATTGGGCGTGTCGAAGCGTCGTCGTCAGCATCCAAGCATTCAAGATGAGCAGGAACAGCTTTTGTACGGCACAACAACCACTGGTAGCACTTCAGGGGGCAGTCAGCCTCCCACTCCGTTTGGTTACGAGGCTGCACAGTGGGCACGGGAGCTTGACTCGCGGCAAATGAATGTGAGCAGCAGCAGCGGAGGCAGCACCTCGGGAGATCGATCTCGCACAGGAGGCGGATCGACGACAATTGGTATTGACAATGATACTCTTCAGCGGGAGAGTAACAATAGCACACCACGCCCACGCCATATTGAGATTGAAGATCCGACGGTGATCAGTACACACCTCCAGTCCCTGGTTGAAGGATTCAAGCAGAGTCGGATCTTGCACGACATTGAGCGCGAGATTGATGCAGCTGTCGAGGCTGGCGGAAGCAATGGATTCTCTAACGGCAACGGTGATGGAACATCGTCGGCACGGTCATCTACGCCATTGGGACAGGGTTCGATCTACAGCAACGGGACCAGCAGCCAGAATGGCATTGTGGAGAGCAGTGGCAAGGCAGCGTTGTCGTCGCACAAGCGAGTGTCGTGGTGGACACAGTTCCAGATCCTGGCAGACCGCACACTGAAGAACATTTACCGCGACCCGATGCTGATGTTTGCGCATTACTGCATGTCCATCTTCTTGGGATTGCTGTGTGGCGCGTTGTTCTACAAGGTGACGAATGACATTCCTGGCTTCCAGAACCGAATGGGTGTCTTCTTCTTCATGTGCTCGCTGTTTGGCTTTTCATGCCTGTCCATTCTGCCATCATTTGCACACGAGCGAATTCTCTTTGTTCGAGAGCGAGCCAACGGATACTATGCTCCATGGACTTACTTCATGTCAAAGGTACTCTTTGACATTGTGCCGCTGCGTGTGATTCCACCAATGTTGATGGGATTGATTGTGTACAGTATGGTCGGATTGGTGGAAGGATGGAAGGAATTTGGCAAGTTTTTCCTGGTCCTGGTGTTGTTCAACTTTACAGCATCGGGCCTGTGTTTGATGATGGGTATCATGTTTGAAGCGCTCGGAGTAGCAAACCTGATGAGCAGTCTGATCATGTTGTTCTCGATGCTGTTTGGCGGTCTGTTGCTGAACAAAGAGTCGATCCCTGCAAAGTTGTCGTGGCTACAAGACCTATCATTCTTCAACTTTGCGTTTGAAGCGCTGTTGGTGAACGAGATTACGTATCTGCAGCTGATTCAGAAGAATGCCGAGTATGGTCTCGAGATTGATGTACCGGGCGCAGTGATCTTGTGGACGTTTGGATTCAACTCGGGCGCGTACTGGACGGATGTTCGAAACTTGGCGATTATGGCCTGCACATTCTTCTTTGTCGCGTTTGTGTGGCTCCAGTTCCGCGTGAATGAGAGGCGATAGTTGGATGGACATTATTAGATGAAGGGTGTTATTCCATTTTTTTGTTAGCTCTTTGAAGTCTTTTTCTTGAAAAATAATATTGAAGTTTCAAGTCCTTTTTTTAAACAACAAAAAGGTCAGCAAGGCTGTTTTGAGTACCCTAGGATCGATTGTGGTGTGTTTTTGTAGGGGAGGTCTTTTCCTTTGCCAAGACACCCAAGAAGTGGCCCATGAACATTTTTGATATCGAGTCAAAAGAAATGATTATATACAATTTTAGCAGCCTTTGTTCTTTAATAGAGTATGATGGTGGGTGATCCTTTATATAATAAAAATGCAGTAGTTCATGATTAAATAGTATTAAGAAAGTGAGGGGGAATATATAAAATATCCATGCAAATGGGGAAAGGTAACTTGTGGTGGGACATTAAAACAAAAGAAGGAATAAAAAGTCTTCTTTTAGGGGATTTTTTTTCTTTAAGGATGACGACATTGGAATTACAGTACATTCACCCGACGCCCAACACACGAGAAAAAAAAAGGGGTAATGTGCTAGGGCGGTGGGCAGTTGTTAATTATTATTACTGTCGGAAGGAGTTTGCTCGACCATCCACGTTCTTCATCTTGAACAAAAAGAATCGGTACGCTTTCAGTTGTGTCGCAAGCTACCTCCCATGTCGACCTGTGACGAGTTGTAGGCGAGTTGGTGATTCTCAGCTGCTACATTGTATCCAGCCTGAGGAAGACTGGCCTCGTCGTAAAAGTGTTGTTGGTGGTGGTGGAATGGGGCATCATGGTGATTGTTGTCGTGATTTGGGTGTTCATGGCTGAGGTGGTGGTAGGTTTGAGTCTGGCTCTGCTGCTGGTTTTGCAACTCGTCCTCTTCATCAGAGGTCGAATGGCCATCAAAGTAAAAATGCGACGACCGCGAAGAGCGGCGTGAAGATGAGATCATGGAGCGACGACCCCTGCGCTCCATGTCGTCGTCGGCAGAACGACGGCGTGAGGATGAGCGAGAGCGCGAACGCGAACGCGAGCGATAGTGCGAAGACGAGGTCGAGCGAGAATCAGAACGGCGATGGGCGCGCGACCGCAAAATCGACGAGGAGGCCATTGACGATGATGGCGATGGCGAGCGAAGCTGGGCTGAGCGACGCTCACGCAGAGAAGTCGACACGGACGAAGTCGAGATGAAAGATTGGCGACCATGCTGTTGTTGTTGCTGCTGACGACTAACACGACGACGATGACGGAGCGAAGACGAGTGAGAGCCGGCATCCGAGTCTTCAGAGGAGGAGCTCTCCGACTCTGAAGACGACGAGGCATCACTGTCGTCGTATCCATCGCCCGAAGCACCCTCAGGAAGCTGGTTAGGATCCCATGTCTTGCGCTTCCATTGGGGCAGGCGGATAGCGGGCTCCCGGACCTCAACAGGCGAAAGAGGCAAATCGCTGGCATTCACGTTTTGCTGCTGCTGCTGCTGCTGCTGCTGCTGCTGCTCCTGTGCGGCATCATTGCCAGCGTTCACAGAGGGATTGGACGTCTGGATGGAAGCAACAACTGGCTGAGACGCTTCGCCATGGGCTAGGTCCATTTCATGGTCGCTCTGAGGTTGACTGCTGGGACCACAGATGCTCAGTGGGTGTCGTGGTTTGATGTCCGCCTCAACCACAAGGTGGGCTGCCAAGGATGCCTCTGTGTTCTCAAAGAGCTGAGCCTGTTGCTGTTGTTGCTGAGAAAAGGTTTCAGATGGGACAACTTGCGGCTGTTCGAGCCCACGCTGCTGCTGCTGCTGCTCTTCTCTCTCCTCGTCTTCTTCATCCCATTGCGAGAGGTCACGAGTCTGGCGCTTCGAAACCCACGAGTCACTGGCGGTAAGGTCGCTGCTCGAAGCAACACTGCTGAGCATGCTCAACATTGAAGCTCGAGGATTGCCTTCGCGCTCACCCACTGCACCACTGACACTGCTCTGGAGGCTGAGGCGGTGCTGCTGGTTGGTGGTTGTGGTGGTTGTGGTGGTGACAGTGCCATAGGACGAAGTGCTGATGGACGACGAGAAGCTCGAACGGCTCTGGCGCATGGGATGACGAGGAGGTCGTGCGGGTTGCTGCTGCTGGATCAAGGGATTCGACTCATCCACTGCCACAGTCGTCATCATCGACATGCGGAACGGCACAGCCTTGGGCAACTCTTCAAAGTGCACGTGCTGCTCCTCTCCCTTGTCTGTTTCAGGCGATGATGCTTGCAGGTATGGCTGAGGAGGCAAGGCCAGCGACGACGAATTCGAGTGGATACTGGACCGAGGGCTGTCCGTGATCACATTAGCGACAAGGTTGGCAGCAGCAACACTGGCCACCACCTGCTTACTGACTTGCTCTTCTGGAGTCGACTGTTGCTGCTGCTGTGGCTGTGGCTGCTGTGGCTGCTGGTCTGGATAGACAATCGACACAACAGACATTCTGTGAGCGCCCGCAGCATCGCCAGTCACCGACTCATGCTCGGATGCCGAGTCGTACGCGTAATAATCATAGATACTATCGGCGTACATGGACTTGACAGACTGACGCTCAGCCATGATGGAGCTCTGGCGAGCAATGACAGCGGGGAGTGGGCTAGGAATCGTGTTTGTTGGCGCGGGACTGGCGGTGGTAGTAGTAGCAGTGGTAGTAGCAGTGGTGGTAGCGGCGGCGGTAGAAGAAGGTGCGCCAACAGGGGTAGGCAATGGCGCAGTTGGAGCCGAGGAAAAGTCAATCTGGGCAACATTGGCAGCATGCATGGCAATGGACTGGCTGGACGAGCGTGCGCTGCTCGGGCTAGTGGAAGAGTACGACGAACGGGAAGAAGTCAACTCTGTAGGAGGCACGGGCAAAGGAGCATTGACCTTGTCCTTGCTTGTTGCAGCGGCCGCGGCAGACGCGCCAGTGAGCAGCGAAGCCAGGCCACCCATGGAAGCACTGCGGAAGAACTCGAGCGGAGACTTGGGGCTGGTCGAGTTGGCGCGTCGGATCGGCGACAGTGGACGGACGGGCATCGTCACCTTCAATGGAGGAGGAGGAGGACGAGATGCTGCATCCTCCGTCGAGTCATCTTCCGCATCAGAGTTTTCAGCTAGTTGTGAGAACAAGAAAGAGATTGAGAAAAAGCGAATGATTCTTAGTGAGTCTAACTTGTCAAAAAAATGAAGCATTTGCTGTTGAAAAAGAAGCAAAGATTCTTTACCTTCATTAGGAAGAGCAGGGAGTGACTTTTCCGAAAGGCCCATCTGGGCGAGGACAGCATCCAAGCGACCATGGATATCCAGCTCTTGGGTTGGAATCTTGTTGGGGCTAGCCTGGATGGGCGACGCTGGGGTGAACGAGATGCCGAGACCAACAGGTGCAGGCTGCTGCTGCTGCTGTTCGTCACTGTCCTGGAACTGCATGCGGCCATCACTACCTTGGCGCGTGATGTTGCGCTTCACCGATAGCTGTCGGGTCAGGACATGCGCGTTGACAACACCGCCAATCGACGACACATTGGACGACGACGAGTCGCTCATGATCGATGCACGAGGGTCATTCGCTGGAGTACCGACGGATGTCCTTGGTGAGGTGGTGTGCGACGAAGCCGACGATGTGGTGGTGGTGGCCAATGCATTTGTGGTTGTGGTCGTAGTCGTGGTCACGTCCGGAACTTCAACCTTGATATTTGTCTCAACCAAGAGAGGCATCTTAGCGGCTCCACTGGCAGAAGAGGTAGAAGTCGGTGGTGGTGGGATGTATGGTTGCATTGCCATGTCCTGTGGCGACGACACATCCTGAGCATTGACAGCTTCACCGGCCTTGGTAGACTGCTGATGCTTCTCTTGGTTGCCCTGATCCTTTTGACGCTGCGATTCTGCCTCTTCATCAAATATCTCGCGTTCAATTTGCTTCGCCATTCGGTGACGCTCGGCATCGCTATCATTGCCATCTTCTGGAACAAGTGAGCCAATCTTGGCCAAAACTGCGGCAGCCTGGGCACTAGCGTTCGAGCTCGTGGGAGGAGCAGGGCTTGTGGGACTGGCAACGTTGGAAGAGTCCTTGTTTTCCTGCTCCTTCTTGTCCTTTGTTTCCTCCTCTTCTTCTTCTTCTTCTTCCTCGCCCTTGCCTGTGGCACTCTGCAAGCGTTCGGCAATAGAATCCAATTGGCGCGAGGTAGGCGGCGAAGCACCAGATCTGATGGTGGTGGTAGTCGATGTGACAGTGGCGTTTGAGGTTGAACGTTCGAGCTTACGGCTCGAGGAGGTGACAACGCTGACAACGGACCGAGATTCGTCAGCACGAGGATCCTGATCCCACTTTGGCACAAAGAAGGTGTCGCCCGAGTCGTCCCGGAATTCAATCATTTCATCCTTGTCAAATGTCCGGCTTGCGAATTTGGCGGCGCGAGACTTTGTTGTTTCAGCAGTATCCTTGCCTTCGGATGCTTGGTTAGCATCCTGGTCCTGCTGCTTCTGCTCGTCCTTCTTCTCCTTCTTGTGGTCCTCATCCTTGTCTTCCTCGTCCGAGTAGTACTCTTCTTTGTCGCCGGAAGCACCATATCGGCGCACACTGCCTTCTCGAGTCGTGTTGCTACGCCGAAGCGAGGCTCCAGCCTCGGCAAAGCTTTGGCTCGCACCATCGGCTCCAGCCTGGGCCAGGTAACGCGAACGCAGGTTTTCTTCCGAGAAGAACTGCACGGGGTGGTGCTGGGAGCCCTCACCCGATTGCTGATGGGGCTGTTGGCCGTGGTGATGGTAATGCTGTTCGAGGTGGTGTTGATGGAGAGGATCGCCGCCCATCTCGCGAGCACCAGAAATGCTGTGGCTCGGGCGATGGAGCTTCTTGGCGAGCTTGCTCTTGAGAGCCTTGAGCTGCTTCAGTCCGCCGCTCTTTCGGTGCTCAGCATCGCTCTTGGAACCAGGGCCTGCAGCGCCATCAGACTCGTCGCCGCTCTGATGCTGTTGCTGTTGTGGGAGCACCTGTCGGACAGCCTTCTTCATCTTGCGTACAGTGCGCTTGATGCCCTCGCCGCCGCTCGTGTACTCTGACTTGAAGCCAGCATCATCACCATCCGAGTCGTCGGCCGGGCGGACAATGGGCACAGTGCGAACCTGGTTCGTCGTCGACACGAGTTTGGGATCACTGATGACCGAGATCTTCTTCCGGTGGCGACTGTTCCGCTTGCTCTTTGCCTCGTTGCCACTCGACAGATTGCCATTGCTCGACTTTTTGTGCAGTGGAGGGTTCAATGCTCGCTCTTGCATGAACAACGCCTGCTGCTGCTGGATGTACAACATGTGCTCAATCTCTGTCTGTCGGTTGTTGGGAATTGAGCCCTGCTGGTTCGGAGGCTGGGGCGCCGACCGCGTTGGCGTGAACGCTCCGCTACCTTCGCCATCGTTCGATGGTGGTGGTGGCAATGGGGCCTGAGGATCGTATTGTTGTGGGTATCCAGCGCCATCAGGACGGGGTGCTCGACGGTATCCGGGGTGACGACGGCGCTGATCCTCTCCTCCAGAGAGAACATCGCCATCAGTGTTGTTACCTTCGTCCTCACGGTCTCCGTCGTTATGTTGGTCCTGACCATAGCCCGTTGGGGGTAGAACGGTCTCCCAGGGGTGATATGGGTGGCGGCGTCCGATGGGGGAATGGATGGGCGATGTCATGGATTGGCTGCCTTGACGGGAATGCGAGTACTGTGGGTGTGGATGATGCTGAGGGGGGGTCGGAGACATCATCGACGTCGCAGCACCTGGCACTGGGTCATAGGATCCCGTGTTCAAGTGTGGTGGAGGTCCTGCCTTTTGACGTAGATTGTTGCTGGCCGATGGATCCGAGGCCAGGAAGCCAAATGAGTTTGGAGGGGGACGACTGACAGGTCCTGCACGTGGTGAGGTAGCAGGCGACGGAGGAACTGGTACCTAATATTTGTTAGCCATTCATATTGAGAGCATAACAAATGGGGGTAGATATGAAGGAAAGAAAAAAAAAGTTTTAGGAATGGGCGAAGAAGCCAAAATCAACGATGCTCTTGCTCTTTGCATGAATTTCTCAGTTGCTCTTCTTTTTTAGCTTATTCGGAAGCAAAAAAAAGAAGAAAAAGAAGCTCGTGGCTCTTTCAGCAAACGTTCAAGACCGTGTGGCCATGCTTGAATTTCAGCGTAGTGCTCATCTTCCTCAGTCTACTCCCCGCATGAATACTTGGAAAATAATGCTCTCTTCATGTCCCCAAAAGAACATATACTCACTCTTTTTTACATGCAATGCGCATGTGTTGTACCTTTTTTCTCTCTCACACACTTTCTATTTTTTTTTGTCTCACTCTCCGCTTCCGCCTCCCTGTTTCTCTTCCTGACTGCACCATAGACTCCAGGGGGGGAATAAAACAAAGAACAAACCTTGTAATTGGTCGAGTCGCGAGGTGCATATCGAGGCTGATCTTCCTCCTTTTTCTCTTCTGCATTTTCCGTGCTGCTGGTGGCTCCGGGTGCTGGTGTTGATGCGCCTTCTGCTGCAGAAGCAGGATCGCCGACAGAAACAGACTGGTTATTATTGTTTTGATTGCTGCTGTTGCTGTTGCTGCTTTGCAGGGTCTGATGATTGATTTTTTGATTCGGAGAAGAATTTCCAGCGGTAACGGTCAGTATGTGTTCGTGATCAGAGAAAAGTAGGAAACCCAAAAAAAATAAATTAAACCCGATAAAAAATGTGATTAGCCGTTGGGTCAACGGAATTAGCTTAAGATCGTGATCAATTGGAGGACAGAGAGAGATAGATAGATAGGAGAAGAAAGAGAGGGGAGGGGGAGAGAGGATAAACCCTCTTCCTTCGTTCCTGCCTTCCCCAATTCTCCCTTCCTTCTCTAATGTTTGGGTGTCATTTTTTTCCACGAGTTGTCATTCAACAACCAAAAAAGAACGCCAGCATTAAATGAAAAATTAAAAAAACATGTGTCGCACCTGTTCATTCGGTACCACGTTGCTGAAAATTGTATCCTTGTCAGCAATGGCAGGCTCTCCTTTTTGGTTCACCGCCGCCGTTGCTGTATTCTGCATTGCAGCTGAAGATGAAGTTGACGAAGAAGATGTAGGGGGTGAGGTTTGATGCTGCTGCTGTTGGGGCTCTGACGCATTATGCGCAATGGCAGACGACGACGACGACGGCGGCGAGGTTGACGACGAAGTTGGCGTGGACGAGTCGGGGCCTGATGCATTGATGGCGGAGACGGGGGTGGTGGCGGGGCCAGAAAGGGGGCTCTTTGGCGACACATGTACTTGTGACGACGACGACGACGATTGTTGTTGATGCTGTTGCAAAAACTGTTGATGATGTTGTTGTTGTTGTAGTGGTGAAGGCTCCCAACTCTGGGTCAAGTTTTCAAGCTGGCCCGCCGTCCGATTGGCATGCAGGTATGGAGCATCCTTTGGAGCATTTTTTAGGATTGAACCCTGACGCCGAAGACCTCCTCCTCCTCCTCCAGGGGAAGACGATGGAGATAACGCTGGAGAGGAAAGGGCAGATCGATTGTTTGGATTGTTGGAGGCCCGGCTGGACGACCGAAACAAGGGGGAGGTGTACTGAACGCGGCTGTTGCTACGTTGCAGTGAGGTATTGTTTTCATTGCCTATATTATGATGATTATGATAGCTGCTGTTAGCTTGTGAGGGCGGCATCAGATTTGTTGTTGTTGCCGAGTTATCGGAAGATATGGAAGGGGATTGGTTGTAAGAGTTGTAGCCACCACCAGCCCCGCCGGAACGTGCGCTGGTTGGCGGTGTGCCCTGAGCTGGAGAGTACGAACGAGCATTGGAGATGAGAGGCGACTGGTCAGGTGTTGCAAACGACGGCGAAGGCGACGACGCCGATTGAATTGGTGACCGTGGGCCGTCAATGTTGTTATTGTTGTTGTTGTAATTGCTCTCTTGGTTGGTCGTACCACCACCACCTCGAAGCGATGGCTGTGAGGTCTTGTTGCGCAAAGTAGGGTTCGAACCCTGATGGCGCAAGGTAGGTGAGGCAGTACCTGGAGGGACACGTCGACCAGAGCCAGTTCTTGTCAGGGCAGGGTAGGAGGCCGAGGGGACAGGAGGCAGCAGTGGCAATGGATCGCGTGTCTTGAGCTCGAGAGGGCCTGAAATGACATTGGCCGATTTGGGAGGGGACATATTTGGCACACTTGGTTGCCACACAGCCAATGCCTGTAAGGACGGCGGCTGCTGTTGCTGCTGCTGCTGCTGCTGATCTCTGCCGGGAATGGGTCTAGGTGCAGACATGAGGAATGTTCAATGGAGGAATTGGACCTTGGAATGAGAGAGAGACTGAGCAAGAGCAAGCCAAAGGCAGGAGAGGAGAGAGGAGAGACCAGACAAAAAAAACGGAGCCGTTCAGGTACAACGAGAACGACGGTTAGAGGGATATAAGGGAGGGGGAATATGATGACAAAAAAATATGATATGCAATAGAGAGAGGTGAGGGAGGAGGCGAGGGGACGTGGGAAGCGTAAGGAAAGAAAAATAAAGTAAAAGGGAAGAGAGGAGGGAGGGTAAAAAGGGTGCCAGGAGTGGCAACAGGAAGGGGGCAATGAAGAATGTGAGAATGAAAAAATGAAAGAAATGGAAGAGTGAGAATAAGAGATGATGGGAGAAAAAAAAGGGAAGAGCTGAGTGAGGGGAGAACGAGAGACTGTGGCACACAAAGCTGGCTGACGGTTGGGAGCGGTTTGTGTTTTGGTGATGGTGCCTGAAGTATGGCCAACTCATTAACCTTAATCTCCTACAGCCATTTCGCACTGTGACTTCAGACTTCCTTACCCATGGTCGCCCATCGGGTAAGGGTGGCCAGCCCTTTCGCTGTCCGCTTCTCTGTCCGTGTCTTAGACTTCATCTCGCAACAGCTCAGCAGCGCACATTGAATGGAAAAAAGCTGCAAGTAAACACAGACAAAAGTGAGCATGGTCGGAGAAGAAGGGGAGAACCCCGGAATATCGGGCCTTCCCTTTCGAGTGTAATATTTTTTTTTCTTTCTTCAAGCTCTCATACAGGATGAGTGACGGGAGTGGCAATAGTAAGAGGTAGCTTACCATTCCCCTTCTTCCCTTCCAGATGAACAAATCATACCTCTTGCTCTCTCTCCTTCTCTTTTTTGCCCTGCCGTTGCTGTCATGGGACGTCATGTCAACAAGCCGAGCGTTCATCTTCTGCCTCTCTGTGTCTGCATGCGTCTACTCCTCCCACGGAAAAAAGAAAAACATCGTATTTGGAGGCAAAAGAGATGGAGTTGTCGAGAGATCTTGTTCGAAACATTAAAGGGTACGAAAGCAGGAGGTTTCAGGCTACATACGATTTATTTGTGAAAGGGTAAGGCCCACGTTACTCAAATTTGTATCCTCCTCCTCCCTCTCGTCTTGCTAGTACATTCACTGCTCACCTATTGATCTTCTCATATCCTCATATCTTGAAAAAGACACAAAGTGCACAGCCATCCTCGATTTTGCGCCGTTCATTCTTGTTTGCTAGTTGTAAAATGAAGACACAAATAATAACAAAACAAGGAGCCTAGTTGTTTGTATCAGCGGGCAGACTCGCATCTATTTTTTCTTTCAATTTGCTCTTCATATCTCATGGAGTGGCTACAACTATCGGATATGTATGCATTACACTAGTTTGCTTTCATCTTACCCCCTTCCCTCAGCGAGCTGCATGCGCAATGTGCGTTGACATTCTGCCGTTGCTGTTTCCCATTTTTTTTCCCTTTCTCCTTGGATCGCTTGCAGACTCGTTGAAAGCTTTATTGTTTTCTCCAACCATACCTCGTTTGTTGTCCGGTTTCAAACATTCTCCAGAGTCTCCACGTTTGATCATGTTTCACGATTATCATGCCTCCACCCTCTGCCATGTGAGGAAATACCAGTACAAAAATGTCAGTGCGCAATAAACGTCGTGACTTGTGCACAACATACTCTGTCCTCCACTACACCGTTTTCTCCCTCCTTTTCATTTCCTTCATCCATATTGTTTTTTTTGTCGATTTGTTTCACTCTTTTTTGATGTTTTAACAGAGAAATAGTAGCCTATATTCTTTTCTTATTTTTCTGCAACAACTCTCTCTCATTTAATGTTTTAGTGACGACGAGGACAGATCTCATCACTGTTCCAGTCCTCACTGCCAACACATCGACGACAGACAAAGAGGCCGCGTGGGTCATACTTGAGCTTGAGCTGCTTGAGACGCGGATAATTGGCACCGAAAAAGGCTCTTTCAAAGTTGGGCTCGTTGGGATCGGCCTCGTTCTGGTACGCACCCATGCCCGGAGTGATGCTGCGCAGGCGATCGATCGACTTGGTCATAACGTTTTGGATGTGCACCTGCTCGGTGTACGGGGCCGTGTCGAGCCAGCCTGTCGACACTACCACGTGCATCAGAGCCCGGCGCCATGCCGGAAGAACAGACGTGTCGCGTGAGTTGCCCTTGGTGACTTGGCCACCAGCAATCAGTTGGGTCAGGTAACCTAGCTCGGGTGTGATGTCCTCAAAGTCGTCCTGAACCTTGACCATGGTCGAAGCGAACAGATCCACGCCGCGCTCGGACTGGAACATGGAGGCAGGGATCAGACGCGAACCCAAGATTGTATTGTGACCAGCGTTGTCGGCACCGGGTGCAGGGATGGTCGTCTTGAATTGTTCATAAAAGGAACTGAAATGGCTCACAGTCTCGTTCTGGATAATGACATCGGGTTGCGACCGAGCATAGTCCAGATAGGGTTGTACGCTTGCTTTGGCGGTCTCAAGGCTGGCATCGGGGAGGTAGTACATCATCATATTGTAGTTGCGGGAGGTGTAAGCGTAGCCAGACCAGCCTTCCTTGGCCCAGCGACCATAGTTGGCGTAAAACTCGCGCATAATGCGAGCCATCGTGGTCCTATTGCTGGAATAGACAAAACTGACGGCATAATTGATGTTTTGCAGAGCTGGGTGCGTGCGGTAAACGGCCTCGACCAGTACACCAAAGCCCGGTCCTCCGCCTCGGAGCGCCCAAAAGAGATCCTGGTTCTGGTATGCGTTGGCAACTCGTAGTTTGCCATCGGCCGTCACCACCTTGTATTGGAGCACATTGTCGACACAGAGACCATGGCGTGGCGAAAGAGGACTGTGGCCACCACCCAGACAGTAACCGCCTACTGCACCGACAGTGGCCTCGGCACCGCCAACAACGATGCGCTTGTGCTCGTTCACCAGCTTGTAAACCTCCTCCCATAGGACGCCTGGTCCAACCAAGACGGCATCAGTGCCTTTAGTGCCAGCTGGAGCACCTTCAGGAACAAACTTGTCGGCGACGGCAAGGTTCTTCATAAAATAAGTCCACAGGGTGATGGACGAAGCAGCGGCACTACGTCCAAGGTAGTCGTGACCAGTGTTCTTCACAGCGAGTCGCACGTTATGCTTTGCAGCAAAGCGAACTGTGGCCTGAATATCAGCGACAGACGAGGCATTGACGGTGTAGAGAGAGACGGCGCCTTGCTCGCAGCTGGTCTGGTTGAGCAAACATCCAGCTCCCTTGACTGTCTCGAAATTGGGCCACTGCACGGCACCTGGCTGGAGCTGACGCCAGCGGTCGTGGTTGTAGCCCTTTTTGATCTCGTCGCACCTCGCCTGGTCATAGAATGGTTCGTGACACTCGCGTGACACAGGGGTCGTGGCGATCAAACGGCCACCCACTGTTTCATTGAAGGTCGCCCAGGTCGATGTCGATGGCCAGCAGGGCTGATCAGGGAGGCAACGACATTGGAGGCGAGGGCGGAGAGCATCCAATGTTTCGGTGTCCTGGGGAGCGGCGGTAGCAGGTGCCGCGGCAAAGATGGCGGCCACCAATGTTAGCGATTGAAGTAGAAGCTGCGGACCTCGCATTGTTTCTTGTTTTTCTTTGTTGTTGAATATTTTAAAGGAACGTAGGTGAAGCCGCTAGTATTTATATCTTATCAAAAGTCGAAACGCGTGCCTCTTGGCATATGGGCTTTCTCTTTTTCCAGCACAGAGGGAGAGGGCAGTCATAGGGCTTTGGGATGTCTGCACTCTTTTTCCCATGTATTTCCAACTGAACTATCATGTCAACAGTAACGGCGGGGAGAGCGGACGTTCATTCCTCTGGGCTTTATTTTCCTACATCGGGTTAGCATCCAGCAGTAAGAGTCGACATGGATGAGGAGCACCGGCTGACAAGAAGCTCTCAAGGAAATAAAGTATCTTGGAGGACACATTGGTGCGTGGCACTAACTTCGTGGCACAACGCTGCGCTGGTCTGTTCTATAGTTTCTCTTTACAGCCGAGATAAAATCGAAATGTCCGCATGCGTAGTTGCAAATCAGGTTTACTCGACGACGGCATAAAAGGTTCGCCGTCTATATGCACGGCTAGTATTCCGGTAGAAGAAAAAAGAAGTCCATTTGAACAATAAAAGGAAATGATCAATGGAAGAATAGAGAGAAATGAAAGAAGGCTGTAGAGGCTGTATATCCGGAACGCACAAAGGCTAATAAAACGCGTCTACACCATTTCTATGATGGTGGATACTATGCAGCCATCCGTACATCTTTCCAGAGATTCTTCTTTTGCGCTGTTGGATAATCGATCAACTCTCACTGGCAAAAACAACTACAATATGACCACCATTTTGGGAAAAAAAAACAAGCGCGATGTCGCCACGCTCCAAATCTCCAACATCCCGTGATGATGAACCTCCATTTCCATCGATTTATCCACATTGTAGTTTTTGTAAAAAGAAAATTTTTTCCATCATGTGAGAAAAGCAATGATTCGATGGAGGCAACTAGTATAACAAAGGATTGTATCCTTATTGTTCATCCTCCAAACTCTTGTCAAACAAGTAGAGACCCAGTCCAGAGCCTGCCCTGTCGTGCTGAGTAATCTGCCGCACAATCTCTTCAATGGTTTCGACCTGCTGAGCAAGGGCCACTGATCGGACAGTGTTGGACAAGTGAGGGTCGTCATTATCATCTGCCAGTGCCGAGACAGCTATGTCATGGAGAGAAGCAAGGACGTGTGTACATAAAAGGAGTACCAGAGGTTAGATGTATTTTTTTTTCTCTTGTAGAATCCCATCTCTCCTACTCAAAACCACATCTCTGGCTTACCAAGGAAGTTTTTGTTCACGTCGCGTTCAACCTGCAAGGCAGCATCTATTGAAACAAACAACAAAACAGGTACACAAATATATCAAAGGTCAGGTGGTTTTCCGAACCGTCACTGTGTGGGAATACAAAAAGTCCTGATGAGCAAAACGATGTAATGGAGAGGTACAGTGAGACGGAGCTTAAACACCAATAGGGAAATCAAATTCCGAGATCCTTTCCTCCTGCATTACATCTCTCTCTTTCTTTTGTTAGTGGGGAAAACAAAAGAAAAAGGGCATGGGCAGATGAGGTGGTGTAGCCAATCGTCTTGTTTCCCTTCTCTTCACTGTCGTCCAATGTCAACTCGAAGAATGGTGGCTAGTCCTGTGAGAAAGAAAACGACAAAAACAACAGGAGATTTGCCAAAAACTTGCCTAAAGCCTCTCGTGCAGATGTCCAATCGCTGGAAGGAGCGGGGATGGTGTCCAAGACAACTGTGCCTCCACGCTGGTTCTGATAGTTGATCCAGTGTTGAGCCTTTTCGGTTTCCTATCATTCATCCCATATAAGAAGACGCTACGATTATCAGCGATGCGGGGAGTATGTGCGAAGGGGTCCAACACATTATTTTTTTTCCTGGAGTTATTCTGACAAACAACACTCCGTCATTTCTGCCATGAGAGATACCTTTTCGGCATGCTTGGAGAACAGCTTGGCAAAGCCTGGGAGACTCACGTCAGCCTGGCCGAAATAGGCGGCCATTTGACGGAATGTTTGAGCAGCAGTCAGCTGGACAGTGATCTGCTGGTTGATGGTCGCCTCTGCACTATCAGAGAAGTTTTGTTTTGCGATCGACATGATTTCCTTTGATAGTTGGTGTTGCTTGTAATGCTAAAGGATGTTGGATTGTTGATGAGATAGAGTAGAAGACAAAGAAAGGAGAGGGTTTGTGTGTATATGTATGTGAAAGAGGCAACTTGGTGAAGAAAGAGAAAGAGAGTGTGGTGTGTGGCCAAGACATTGAAGTGTGACGTGCTTTCTTTTTTTCCTTTTTTCGCTCCCAAACGCCCAGGTCCACTCCACGTGAGCCAGTTGTCATATTATTACTCTCAAACCATTCGGTTGGGTCTGACTGCACCAGACAAGCGCTTTTAGACATGTTTGAATAGGTCGTTTCTAAGCTTTGTAGCACACAAGCGACAAACTCTTAATGGTCAGTTTTTTTTTATTGCCTTTACTGCTCGCTAACAATCAGAGCTGCCATACCCATTCCTAGATCGCATTTTTTTTAAAGAAGAAAAGGCAAGAGGAGGATTAGGAACAGGTTAGCCGAACATGGTGCAATATATGTAGTGACCTGCATCATCAATATCATCATGAATGCTCGATTTCATCGAGGCAAGTACTTACCTGCACCCATGCACCTGCAAGGCATCCGAGATGTCAACAGAATACCATCAAAGTGACATGTTAGTATATGATGGAATGATATATATTACTTTTAATACAACAACACAGACCAAAACAACAAAAAGAAGAAAACTCTTACATGGACACCACGGCCAACTTCTTTTCTGTGCGTTGAAGCTCTGGCAGGACTGTGGCAATCTGGCGGGCACCTGTGCAACCAAGAGGATGGCCGAGCGCAATGGCACCTCCCTTGGGGTTCACCTTCTCCATGGGGATACCCAAGTAGCGAATGCAATACAGCGCCTGCGAGGCAAAGGCTTCGTTGATCTCAAAGATATCAATGTTCTGAACAGTGAGACCATAGTCTTTCAGGATGGCAGGAATTGCATAGGCAGGACCGACACCCATGATGCGTGGTGGCACACCGACAACGCGAGCACCACACCAGCGAGCAAGGATCTTGCATCCGAGCTCTTGGGCCTTGCTGCGCCGCATCAGGACGACAGCAGCCGCGCCATCACTGACCTGGCTGGCATTACCGGCTGTCGTCGAGCCATCCTTCTTGAAAACAGCCTTGAGCTTGCCCAGGCTTTCCAGGGTCGACCCAGTACGTGGGCCTTCGTCCTTGGAGACGACCACCTCTTCTACGACATCGTACTTTTCTTCCTGGCCATTCTCAGAGTTTTTCCGTGTGCGAGAGACGGTCCGCTGCACACGGACGGGGACAATCTCGTGATCAAACAGACCCTGTGCCTGTGCAGCGAGTGCCTTTTCGTGCGATGCGACAGCAAGGCGGTCTTGGTCTTCGCGGCTAATAGAAAACTCGGCTGCAACGTTCTCAGAAGTGATTCCCATGGGCAATAAGCAGTCTGCAGCCCCAGGGCCAGCCTTGATCGCTGCGGAGACACGTGAAGGCTGTGACTTTGTCGCGTAGTCATTGGACATGGACTCTACACCGGCACCAATGCCAACATCAATCTCGCCAGCCTTGATCGCGTTAGCAATATAGCTGCATGCCTGCAGGCCTGACGCGCACTGGCGATTCAACGTCGCAAAGGTAGTGGTGTACGGGAAGCTAGAGGGGGCACGTATTTTTGTTTCGTTGTAGGTGGTTGGAATTGGTGAACTGGTGTTAATGATTCATATTTCTACATGTCAATATGACTCTGTAACAGGTGAAAGGGTGCATGGCTTTCTTTTCTTTTTTTTTTCCAGCAAACTTTTACCCAGCGCAGAACATGGCCATGCGGCCAACTTTGATGCCTCCAAGTTCTTGGAGAACATTGCCCGTCTGAATGTCATTTACAACCTTGGGATCAATCTTGGCGCGTTCAGCTGCTGCCTTGAGGACAACAGCCAACATGTCTTCAGGGTATAGGTCCTTGAAGGAACCCTTGTTGGCCCTGCAGATGGGTGTTCGCACAGCCCTGGTTACAAAACACACATAGTATGTCAATATCAAACATTGCGGGGTAACGCGAAAAAGCATTAAATAATATACGCATATAGCAAAGGCAATTAGAATAGCACACTCACGAGACAATGACTACATCGTCAGGGCTTGTCGTGTGAATGAGATGCTCGCGCTTAGTACTGCTGCCTATTCATTAACATGTCGAGAGGTGGTAGTGGTGGCGATATAAGCAAGCTTAAATAGGGTCCTTCTACTTTTTTTTGGCTGTCTCTTTACAAGAGTCGGTTCATTGCGCCGCGAAATTACCACTGAGGTGGTCCTTGATTTGTTCAAGTCGCTTGCTGGTGCAAAAAGCCGCCATGATGCAGAGAATGGAGCAATGAGGAAGGATGGGTAGTGGGAGAAGACGACGAATGAAGCGAGAATGATGGGCTGTATGGGAGAATGAGACTTCAAGAGAAGAAAGAAGGAAAGGGGAGGAGGTAAGTGTGCCGGCCAACAGGGATCATAGCCGATCGAAGAGAAGGTTGAATGTTTCTCCCTTTTAGCCTTTGAAGCGGCCCACAGTGCTCCCAATTTTGTAATGTTTTCATATTCTCCACCTCGGTCGAGGATCCTATTTCTCTTTTACTTGTTTTTTCTCCACGGCATTCACCGCACGGTGCTCTCCGCCGGAAGAGAAAAAGAGCCTGTTCCATTCATCCTCTCTGTTGACCCTTCTTAAAGCACCCTGCACCTTTGCAGTAATGGAAGTCAGTATAAAAAAAAAGAAAGAGAATGATATAATGATGTATATTAAAGACATTTTACAGGATATGGATGAGGAGAATGCGAGGAGGGGGATTTGGGTATTTGACATTACAAATATATACGCTGTACTATTATTGCAAAGTAAGCATGGGTGTACATTCTTTTCTTCAAACCGATTTAGACCTTGGCTTCTCCCTGCTGTTCCTGCTGCGAAGCCAACTCGAGGACCACAGGCTGGCGGTCACCCCAGCGGTTGCGCAGGCGGTGGACATACAGGAGCACATAGTAGATGACAAACAGGCCGATGGCAATGCCAATATAGCTGATGGCAACCTTGGGGCCCTTGGCCCAATTTAAGAACGAGTACACCCATGTGCCCTCGGATGCATAGACGACAAACGTCAGGCACATGTACAGCGTCAATATCACGGCGACAAAGATGGAGTGGCGAGAGTACAGGACGTTGCGGTTCAAAATCAGCTCGCTCACCGCAACAACACCGTCGAGGGCGTGGACCGAAATGTTGAGCCACTTTTCCATATTGCTAAAGTTTTTCATGCCCTTCGACAGCATCGTCCAGTACACAATCGGCACCACAAAGTGGTAGCAAACAGCCGTGCTGTACAGCAACTGGTGCAGGCGAGCCCACCATGGAGACCGGTCATGCAGCCATGCTGCGCGGTCTGCTGGAGGCTGACGCAAGTATCCAATGGACCAGATGCAGGTGGCCTAAGTGTTATATGATGGCATTGCACATTTCATGTGGAAAAGTAGGGTGGAGAAAAAAAGAGAGAGAAGCGAGTTTTTGGTCAGCAATGAGGAATAGAGGCGGTAGTTTTTCCTTGGGTGTCTGTATGAATGTATTAGTGGTGGGGACAGGTGTAACAAACATGAGGGGCAAAATAAATGATCGAGGAAAAGCTTCTCCCGTTTTAACGAAGAGGTAAAAAAAAAAAATGAAAGGCCTTGTGCATGTTGAAGGGACATGGCAAGACTTACGAGCATGTAGGTGCACAAGCCCATAAAGCTCAGGCTGGTAAAGAAGCGAAGGTACTGATCGATCGACTTTGCGAGCGTCCAAGAAGCGATCAGCGATATCCACAGGTAGAGCGTTTCAACGGCTCGGATGGCGAGCAGTGTCTTTGGCCGCACAATGTTGGACGTGACGAACCGCTCGGGTTCCACGCAGTCCAGCTGGCAGAGTTGAATGGCGTTTGGCATGGGAATGAATGGTGAATGACGACAACAGCAATGTTGATGGGTTGAAGTGGAGCCAATATGAGACTATTATGTGTGTATATGTGGGGAGTTGTGGAGATGGCTCCAACGGAAAAAAAGGAGAGGGGAAGAAGGAGGAGGAGGAGGAGAAGAAGAAGAAGTAAAGACAAGGCCAAAGAATGAAGTAAAAGACACATGCAGAACTTGTCGCTTTTGTGTCTCTATCTCATTTGATCTAATGGGCCCATTCAGTGCTGTGTGCTGTGTGTGTACGTACACTCAACAGCCCAAGAAACAAGTTTGCGGAAGCTGGATGGAGATTATTGTCCTCCGCTCAAGTGTATGATACTCTGATTGTGCAAAGTTGTCCCTGAGCCTTTTTTTATGTCTTTGCACTCTATTGAAACTTTTATCCAATGTTATCGGCATGGGACAGAAAGACAAGAACAACTATCCAGCAAGGGAGCTACGAAGAGCCCTATTAGCTCTCAGGTTTGGTTACTGTTGTGCCACTGACTAAACTGAGCGGAGCATAACCATGATAAGAACGAGTGCAACATCCAACAGTCAAGGCATAAAATCAGGCACAACAATGTCTCACTGCCGTCAGACAAACCCCTCTGTAGTTGGGGCGAGGCGGAATGTCAACGGACGGACGTCTCAGTCTCGAGGCTTGCTTTTTCGCATCCCGCATTCTGGATGGATGGATTAGAGGAAAGAGATGCCAGCGTAAAGACAAAAAGGTGAACTTATAAGCGCGTGAATTGAATCTGGTTATACACGCAAGGGAGGAAAGAGGTTTAGTAATGGGAGGCGTCCCGAATGTGCGCCCTTTGTTGGAGAATGCATTCTTTTTTTCTAGAGTGTACATACATTCATACATACATACATCACACGAGCGGGGAATGCGAATCTTCTCCACGTTACAAATGAGCTTTATTTTCGGAGAATGGACATCCAACTTGGCACTCTCTTCTCTAGTTTTACATTCAATTTTGCACTCTCTCACCCTATATATAATAATATGTCATTATATCTAAATTGTATCTGTTTCATTCAAATGCTAGTCGTACGTAGTATACTCTCTCCCCTTATTTTTGTATAAAGTCTGATTAGCAACATAGTGTGGAGAGAACTACATATGTAGCTGCCTTTCAAATGGGTGTCCGGTATCCAATCTGTTCACCTTCTATATGAATGTAGGCAATCATTCCTCGCCTTGTGCATATTCACCTGAGCAAAGAAGGATGGTGTGATGCTCTTTTTTTCGTTTTCTTCTTTTTTTCCATTTTACTTCTTGTCACACATGATTTCCGTGCTAGAAAAAAACCACAGTCTTCCCAGCTGGGTACTTTGCACGGCTAATCTTTCTTCATCTATTCGTTCTGTTGACATGCGCTTTTTCTTTCCCTAGGCCTCCAGCAGGGCTGAGCTTGTTGAGCCTCCTTTCAAAACGAATTTATAAGAGAAACACATTTGATTGGATCTGAGCATTGGTAAGAAAGCATACATTTGTTTGTTCACTCACAACGGGCTGAGTGTCAAGTGTGTATATGTGGTGCTTCCTCTCGAGTGTGCTGGGAATCGAACCATTTCCCAGTACCCTCTTGTCTCACCTGATGCCTTGAATTTTTCTCCTCCTGTGGGATATCTACCCGTGCTATGAATGCACCAGTTTCATGACGCGTCGCGCCCCCCCTAGACGCATTCCCTATGCTGTTTAGACTGTCTTTTTGTTCTTTCTTTTTTATGGTTGCATTGTATGCGAGTAAAGACCTTGCTTGCCCCCATGCAAACAAGGATTTTTCTCCGAGGGAATCTGCGCATTGAATCCCTCGATTGTTCCATAGCCAATGCAATGAGACTTGAGGAGCATTGTCGAGAAAAGACACAGCACAACAAAATAAAATCCCATGTGTTTATTGGCGCATGTCACTCGACCTCGTTATGTTCTGTCGTCTTTTTCGATTCTTTTGTCGTGTCGACTTCTGCATAAGTACTCCAAGGAATCCAAGGAATTTATCGCCACATACCAATAACATCTTGTCAAAGTCATCGACAATTAGACAACCAACCTGAAGAAGGAAGCATATGTATTGGGTTACACTCTGTTGGAGAATAGGTAAAGCCACCTTTTTTTTTTGCAACAATGCCATGACGGGTAAAGTTTGATTCGTGAGGCGGTGCTCGAGTCGACCCTCAGCAAAGCCGCACTGGGTGATGGATGCTTACCAGCCCAAAAACCCATGACCAACAGTGGTATAGTCCTGGAATGTTTTAATCTTTTTTGCCACAGTGGGTACCTCTTCCCTTTTCATTCCGTCTTCCTCCTTTTCTTTTTTTTCTTCCCTTCATTCTCGTTTCACCCCTTTCTTCTTCTTTTTGCTGTCTACCACACACATTTCTCTTTCGCACACTTTCCTCCCTTCTCCCTTCCCCCCCCCCGCCCCGCTTCCTCTCTCTCTCCCTCCTCTTCACTCTCTCGTGCAATGACCACTACGAAAGAGTTACAGGTGGAAAACACGATCGTGCCAGTCAAGTCGTCGTCGGCCGACCGTGCACTCGACCATACGCTCCAGACACCACAACGCCACGCTTTCTCTGTCGAAAATTATTTCCATCGCTTCAAGCGAAAGCTCGAACATACTCAGTTGCAGCTGCAGGAACATTTGTCCAAGACTACTCAAGTGACCTCCGCCACCACCACCACCACCACTTTTACTGATACCGCTACTGCTACTACAACGTCAACAAGACTATCAAGCACAACAACACCACCAGTTCGTCGGCACCACACACAAAAGGAAAATGGCACCGCCCATGCTTCTTCACCAGCAGCACCGCAGGATTCTGTGCTCAGAGATTCAATGTTGAAGGAGCCACTGACGATTCGACCGATGAGGCTGAGGACATTTCTGGCAGATGGCATACACCGTTACTGGAGCGACCTGACCCACCCTCAGTGGATCCCGGGCCGAAGTCTATGGGATCGCATTTACAGTCTTGGTATTCTGCCGTTCTTGATTGGCTTCATGGTCTTTTGCCAATGGACAATTGCGGCTTTTGTCTGGTGGTCGAGCTGTACTCGCTCGGGCCAGTACCTGTACCGGATCTTTCTTCGTTACCAGATTCATATCGTTGACGCTAAGAGTAAGTTTGAAGCAGATGTTACTGTTGGCTGCTACTGCGTGGTTCTTCTTTTTTGGCGTTCGGGGGGGATGGTTCAATTTTAAGAAAGACGAAACGCTACGGAATAACTTCTGCTGGGAAAAAAAAATAAGGGATGATGATCAAGTTATGAAAGAGAATAGGGGAGAGGGGGGAGGAAGGGGATGAGAGATTACCTTTCCCATGGCACCATTTTTCTTTGCTGAGTGCTCACACAGCACCTATCTCCCCCAGTCCTCCAGCCCACGAAACCATGGTTTGAATCTTGGTTGGATGAGAAAAATGAGCATTTAGGATATTTTTTTTTCTTTTCTCCGCAAACCATCATGTTTCCTCGGGTTCCACCATGTTTTTCAAAAAGAAAAGCAAATGACTAAACAAAAAAATGGCGTACCTATTTCTCGTTTCTTATCTTTTGGGACACAAAAAATCAATTATTATTAGACATGATCGATCCAAGAGGCAACAAAGAGGCACTGCGACTTTTGGCACAGCAGAATAAGCAGGACAAGCCTCATTTTAACTATCACATTGCACACTTGCTTCTGATCTGCTCGAGCCTTGTCTATCAGCGCGACGACAAGCTGGTCGAGGTGGCCTTCAAGCTCTTGGAGAAGATTGATACAGAAGAACAACGCGTGCAGGCCAAGAAACTGTTGCTGGAAAGCGAGCAAAAGATTGACAAGGTCGCCCAAGAGGAATTCGGCATGCGATTCATGGGCATCAGTGAGCTCAAGACGCGTGGAGGTCCCTTTGCTGGATTGTTTTATAATGACGAGTTTATCATTTTGGTCTACAAGGGAACTTCTGTTCTTGCCTTTCGTAAGTATTTGACCCCTGGTCCTGCTTTATTTGTACAATGTATGGGTGTTACCCACCGTTTTTCTTTGCTTTGTGACTTGAGCGCTAACATGGTTCTTCATGACTCTTTCCTGTTCTCCTACCGTCTTACGTCAACCGTGATGACAACAACAAAAAGACGAATATCTGGTGGATACAACAATCTATCGTGTGCATGGAGATGAATACCTGTACGGCGAGGTGCACAAAGGATTTTACGAATCACTCTTCCCGGATCCAGAGCCACGCGACGACTATGAACGGCGCCATTTCGACCCGACCAATCCCTTTGCAAACATTATGGACTCGATCATCCATATTGCCACTCAAACCAAAGCTCGCACTGGCAAGCCACTCAACCTTTGGATTACAGGCCATTCCCTTGGTAAGTAGAAACAAAAGAAAACGAGGATTTTTGCGACTTAAAGTGTTTGTTGTCGTTTGTATTTTATGCTCCGCATGTGGGTACATTAGGGTTTTATGCTTTTTTACTCATCACAAACGCTTGCACTCTTTTTTTCTTGGGGAATATCTCCGAATGGAATTCAATAGGTGGAGCTCTAGCTGCCATGACCATGGCTCGTCTTCAAAAACCCCTTCAGGACAACGACCCACTCCTTCGAGATCACCCCGGTGTTCACGCAGCCAGCCAAAAGGACCGACCGAATTATTGGACTGTGTGGGACGAAATGATGGCGCGTGTTGTTCAAAAGCAACAACAGTCCAAGTCGTCGTCTTCTCCGATCTCAAAGTTTTTGGAGCATTTTGGCATGGAAAATGACGACCAAAATGATGGTGATGATGATAATGTTTTGTTGCACCTTCGAGATTGTTATAGCTTTGCTAGTCCTCGCATGTGTGACTCTGACTTTGCAGGCGAGTTCCATCGCCACGAGGCAGCGTTCCGTGAGCGGAGCCCGTTCAAGCCCACCTATTGGCGCATTGTTGCCGACATGGATATTGTGTATGTATACAGTTAATGGGAAAAAAATACAAGATGAGGAGGGTTATGGAAATGCCTTTTTGTGTGTATGTGATTTGTTCTAACCCTATTCTACCTCCTTGGTCATTCCTTTATTCCATGTAGGCCAATGATGCCACCAGGATGTAGCTCAGATACCGACAATGTTAACCTGGAAGAATCGAAATGCGAGTCTTGTCGCCTTGCCTTGACTCGTCAACGTGAAAACACGAAGGATCAGCCCGACGACAAAAAGACTAAGAAGAGACTCTCTCCGAGTCGATTGGTTGCCTCCATCTCTAACCAAACTCTGCATGATAGCAGCAGTGACAGTGACAGTAGCAGCGACAGTGACAACGACTCTTCAGGATCGACCATGTCTGTCAAGTCTCTGACCTCTACTGTTCACTCCACAAACGATCATGGTTTTGCCAAGGACGGTCATGAGATCAATCATACAGAGGACAGCAACAAGAAGAACAGCAACAAGGACACCAAGACACCCTTACGGCCGTTCAAATCGCTACTGGATTATACCCATATTGGCCAGTTAGTTCGCATCAGCCAATACAAGATCCCTCCAGTAGTCAAACCTTCAAGGCCGAAAGAGTCCAAGAACCTGAGTCACCTTGTTGTGCGCACTCAACCTGAAGTACAGCGGTTCCTGGATCACTTGGAACAGTACCCAGATATCTGCCACAGTTGTGTGACGCTTGGCTATCAACAGAATGGTGTTGTTGTTGATGGTGGCATTCAGAACGTAAAGAAGGATAAGGTGGAAACAGCTGGTGCCTTTATGGCCTCGTCCACTTCCACATCCACCTCCACATGGACAACAACG